>JH720334.1:705194-765686 GCA_000231825.2 Tetrahymena elliotti 4EA
TAGTCAAACAAAATATTGAATTTGAAAAGATCAGAATTGTTAAAATAGAAGATTTTGCAGTGTATATTAAAGAAATTTAATCAATTTTAAACTCTATCTTAGATAAGTAGATTTGATTTAATGGAAGTATTATTAAATTAATACAAAATAAAAAATAATTACCATGCTAAGTAATTCCAAAAGCACCACCTTCAACATCTTGAACTTCTTCAAGAAATTCTTAATCATCATGCTCTTGATTTTGTTCATTTGAAGATTTTTTCTTTAAAAATGATTCATGCTATTCATCACCCTAATCTGGAATAACAACTTTAACGGATTCATACTTTTTCTTCTACTGTTTATTTTTTTCTAACTTCTCTAATTCATTTTCATCTGCAGCTAATTAGCGATCTGGTACTTTTTAAAGAATAGGATCAAAGAATTTAAAATGCATGTAAATCCAACTTAATGCCAAAATCAAAACATAAGGTCCAGCAAGAACTCTGATGTAATTGTCTCCCCTATAAATAATTAAAAGAAATTAAAATGAAATAGAATATTTATTATATAATACCAATGGAAATTTAAGTTCCAAGTAGTTGAAACTGTATAAATAGTATAACCAACAACTAAAGCAGCAGTGACAATACACCAGAATAGCATGAAGAAATTCCTTGCAGTGATATTGAAATTTTCCCTTTTTTCAAATAGCAAAAATAAGGAAATGAATAGTAAAATAAAGTTAGTTACTTAAGATCCTTGACTACGAAATAAGTTGCCATCCAAAAGAAATACAAACCGAAGACGTATGCACATTAAATGTAGCCAGGTGATGGGATATGTAATCTATTTTGAAGCTTTAAAGTATCCTAATTTATGGTTTTAAAGATTATTTTTATTAATTAAGTAAAATGATAATTACATAGACATAGTACATAAAGATAATCAAAGTTGGAACAGCTTAGAAAAAGAATAGCAAAAGGTAGGCTGTCCAATTTCTTATTGAGAGAAAAATTATTCCATAAGCTATGAAGATAAATGATCCAACAATAATATTATCAGAAATATATTGTTTTAATTCATCAAATTAGCTAGATTCTGTTATGTCTCTAGATTTAAATGTGATGCCCATATAAACTAACCAGCATATAAAAACAGCTCCAAACAACCAAAAAACTTCAGAGGTAACTCTACTTCTGAATATCTTACTAACACAGTTTTCAAATTTTTTAGAGAGTATTCTAATACTTTAGCAAAGCATGACACACAGTTTAGCTTATGCTTCGCAAATAATTCCTATAATTTCTATTGTTGACTTAGAAGGAACTCTCATTTTTTCTTTATCATATATGCTCTCACGTCTTTTAACTTCATTGTTTACTTAGAGAGTGTAGGTATCTAATAATAATAAATTGTTTATAAATCATAAATTTACTTCAAAATGTTTTAGCATTTTTATTTGAAAACTATAATAAAAAATACCTTTCTTTTAGCTTGTGTTATCTATATCATCAAGTAGGTGAATATTTTGGCCTTTATTATGTCCGATACCTGACCCATTATCAATGGTTTCATATAAATCTTTAGAATTAAAAAGTAAATTCTAACTGGTCATATTGTCAGTATTCATTTTAGTTTTGGGGTCGTTTTAATTTATATTTATTGTTTAAGTATTGTTATTATTCGCTCCCTAGTTGTTATTAGCATTAGCTTGAACCAGTCCTGAAGGATTGTTTTACTTCTATCCTCTTGACTGCTTTTTCTAAAAAATATTTCCACCTTATTACCTTTTGTTATTGTTAACAGGCTATACTACTTTTGCTTAGTTATTTGATATCATTTCTTCAAGTTTGTTGGTATCTAATTATCCACTGCTCTCAACTTGACCTCTTTCACTGGAGACAGGAGCTAGTTAAGCTTTAGAATTTTTATTATTAACTGCTTGTATTCTTGTATTGGTTGGAATTAGATTGTTCTGTGTGGCTAAATTATTATTTTAAGTCACCATTGTATTGTTCTAGGTTTGCATGTAATTATTTTAGGTATTATTTATGGTTTTGTAACTACCACCACCTATCAAGTTTATGGAATTTTATCTTTATTTTAAAATTGAATTAATTAGCAAGTAGTAATGGCTTAGAAAATTAAGAAATTTTGTTAAGTATTGTAAAAAAATTATATTTTATGAATATTTTTGTTAAAGAAATTATTGTTTTCAGTGAGAGATATGTATCATTTATCTTATGATAATTAAGCTCACTGGATTAATTTTTTAAAAATAAATAATTTCTTGCTATTCACTGATTCATTTATTTCGATACTAATTAATTTAGCAAGTAAGTGAATCTTTTAAATATCTTATTTCATTTTTAATCCAACAAACGAGGAGATGAAGGAGAGATAAGTTAAATTTCTCCTCAAATGGAGTGAAAAGATTTTATTTTTTTAAAAATTATTTGCAAAAAAATAAATTTAAAATAAATAAAAAAACATAATTTTAATAATTACTAGTTATTATTAGTGCCCATAATGTTTGTTTAGGTATTGAGATTATTTTAAGAAATATTCAAATTATTCTAATTGGTCTCATCTAAAGGTAAAACCATATTTGATTTCTATGAATATCCTGAATGATCATTATCCTTTTACTAAAACTAATTCAAAAACTAATCATTTAACTAAATATCATCGAAAGCACTTGACCTACCTTAGTTTTAATTAGCTTGATTTTAATTAAGCTAATTACTGCTCGGATTGTTTCCCTTGTAAAAACTATTTGCAGTATTATTAGTGTTCAAGATATTTTAGGCATTTGCAATTCTCTGCTTCTTGCGATCATCGTTGTTCTTACCAAGATTCATATTGCTTAACTTAATTTTAGCTTATTTCTTTTTTTTTATGTTAAAAGATAATTTAATGATTGAAATTGAGTGGGTAACAAATAAAACTGTAGATGGAAAAATGCTAAAATAAGTTATTTATTTACTTAGTTGTTTCACAAATTTAATAAAGTATAGTTTATTTCAATTTGCTTGAAGTAAATATGTTCTTTCTTTTCCTCTACTAGGTAAAGCAATGAGGAAATGTTCTATTAAAAAGATTTTTGCTGAGTAGATTTATCTAATTAGCTATCTAAAAACTTAATATTGAAGTTGAGTCCTACTGCTTTATTATATTGAATTATTAGTTAGATTGTTAGTTATTAATTATTTATTTTGTTTATAATATTAATCAATATTAAATTACCATTTATCAAATAAATTATTATTCACAAATAATATATAATTCAATCATTTATCATATACAAGCTCTATAGATACATATTCTTAGTCATTTTTTTATTCCTTTGTTCGAATAGACTTTCTCTTAGAAATAGCAACCAAACATTTTTTAAAAAGCAATCTGTCTTACTAATTTCTAAAGTTTTTTTAATCATTTTTCAACCAAAAACATATAAAAAATCAAATCATTCACTCATTTGTCTTTTTAAAATAAAACTTGCAATTAGTCATAACTTATTATAAAATCTTAAAATATTTGGTTGCTAACTTAAAGTCCAGTGAATATAAAAATTAACATTTAATTCTTAGCCTCAAAAAATTTTCAATATTAGTTTTTTTTATAAAATTCGTACCAAAGCTATCATAAAAGGAGTGGAATCAATTATTACTATTTGAAATTTATTTTTAATGAAACTTAAAATTATTTAATAATAAAAAAATTATTTTTTCATCAAAGCAACAAATAATAAGAAGAATAAAAAATTGCTTACCAAAAAATAAAATTAAATAAATCTATTTCTAAATATTATCTCATAAAGTCAAAAGAAAGTATTCTTTTTTTAAAATATTTTAAATTAATTTTTCCTTAAATTTACTCAATTTAAAGTGAGTAAATTTAATCTTGTTGATAAAATAAATGTACCTGATAAAGTTTTTTCTTTTTATTTAAATAATATCAAAAAAAATTAACAAGAATTTATTTAACTATCCTTGATCATTACCTCTTTGAGTTTTTTTCTTTTTATTTTACTAATATCAAAAATAATTTGCTAAAAATTATTTTTAATTTAAAAATATTTATTAAATAAATTAACAAGAATGGTCTGATTGTTAAAAAATTTTTCAAAATATGTTAAAGTATATGTATTTAACATAGATTTAAAAAAGCAATTAAAAAATACTTATTGACCTTTTATTAATTAAGATAAATTATTAATAATTATGTCTTAAATTTCAATGAATTTTTTCATTTACTTAATTAATAATATTGAAGTTTTTAGGAATGATGATGATAATGAAACTTAAAAATTTTGTTCATTTTCAACTTTAAACATAAAATTGTTTTATGATTTTTAGTAATGTTTTTAGATTTTATGTTTTGGAACTATTTTATTATTTTTTGTATTTACGTAGAACAAGTATAAAATGAAAAGTTATGGATGCTTTAAAAATGGAAAAAATATTGAATTACTAATTATAAAATGCTTTATTTATTATTAAAAAATTTAAGCAGGCTGATAATTATACTTCTTTTGCTCTTTTGCAAATAAATACACAAGATAATGCTACTAATTCCAAAACAATTAATTTGCTACATATTCCATCTTGAAGTAGGAGTTGGAGGATGAATAATTACAAATTAAAAAGAAAAATTAACAAAGTATAAAAATTTATTCTCTTATATAATTCTCATTAGAAAATATCGCTGTATATTTTTCATATTTAGTTTGTTTATATTTTGCTTTTATTGAATTTAAAATAGAAATAATGAACATATTTTATTATTGAAATTATTTGGATGCAAACTCCTATGTCTAACTAATGATGAAATGTTATTTTTTAGTTTTTTAAAGATGTAATAAATAAAATAAATGTATGCTTTTATCAGCTAAATAATACTATTCTAAAAATTATCATTAACTTCAAATTTGGTGAAGTTAATTTAGAAACCTTTTTATAAATGTTGGTCATAATGATTATCAACTCATTTTATTGTTTTACTTTTTTAATCTTAAAAACAAAACTTTAAGAATTGCTCAAAAATCTGATTTTTTTTTAGTATTGAAATCGGATAAAAATATAAAATTAAGACTATCAAATTTATTATTATAAAACAAAAGAACCCATAATTTATTACTAACAAACAAAGTTTAAATATTGGAAGGCCTTGGCCGTAATGAAAAACTTTATCATCAGTAGGTAATCCTTACCTATATATTTCAAATGATGAAGGAGATGGCCATATCCCTCGGGATTGAAAATCATGAAAAACTGGCTAACATGCTGATCAAAGAAATATAAATTTAAGGATATACCGCAAAATAAAATTACAGGGCTAGCTTCTCTATTATAAATTTCTCGAAAGGGAATATATAGAGTGCAGCTAAGCTTAATTATATATATTTATACATATTATTATATTATAAATTGTATAAAAATTCCCTGTCACTCAAAGTCGAATTGATAGGATTTAGAATTTATTTTATACAATAGGCATTTAAGTTACCAATAGCACTGCACATAAACATGGTGATTGAGGTTTTCTCAACAGCATATTTATTTTGGTAATCAGAATCAATTATAATCTTAAACAAACTAAAAACCTCTTTTTTTCTTAATCAACTTCCAAACACAAAATATATATCATGAAATTAATAAGTTTCAAATTAAATCAATGCATTTCTATAAAATTCAGCAAAACGAATCAATCAAAATTATCAAAACTAGATTTCATCCATTTTTTTTAAATTATTAAATGAAAAAAAATATAAACAACAATGAATAGTTAATTAAGCAATTCTCCTTTTATTAGAATAAAGATAGTAAATTATGTAAAGCCATTTTAGCCAAACCCACTCACAATAAATAACTTTGACTTAAAAACACTTAATAATTCTAAGAAAGAAAGTGAGATAAATTAAATTTAATTGCAAACTGCTCACATAAAAAAATAATTAAAAATGAGACATTTTTATTTTGTAATTTACATTCATTTAATAAAGCTTTTTAAACATAAAATAAATTTTTTATGGAGATTTTTCTTTTAAAATTGAAATTATTTTTGTTGAAAAAGAAATAAGTTTTGATTCTTTATTCATTTTAAATGAAAAAATTTACCTTTTTCCTATTCTACTTAATTACTTTAAAATACTAAGTATATAATGTAATTAATTTCAAATCAATTTAATAAAAACCTAATCTTTTCATTTAAAATAGTTTTTTAAAATCAATTTATTAAAATTTCTTTTACTAAAACAATAAAAAATATTTTTTAAGTCTTATGATACTTTTGTTTTATCCATGAGATTATTTTACAAAAAAATACTCTATTTTATTAATGATTCAAAATAAAATTGCTTAAAAAACTAAATGAAGAAAGATAACAATCTTAATTTTAAGTCAAAATTTGTTTAAAAAATAAGGAAATTTATATCATGTGTGTTTGTATTTTTCTTTTTTTAAAGAAAATCAAACAAAAAATAAAATTATTTTCAAAAGACACCATTTCCGTAAATATAATTAATACTTCATGGAAAAGAATAAATAATTTTTATCTTTACATTTAGATAAATTAAAAATTGTATTCCATCCTATAAACAAATTTCTAAATTTTATAAATTGGTTTTTTGATATTGAAATTTCAACCAAATTATTTGAGTATTTTTAAGTGTGTGGATAATAGATTAAAAAAAACACAAAAATAATTTGATTCGAATTACAAATTTTTGATGAGTAAATTAATTGGATTAGTTATAGTAATTTAAATTAATGTCAGATAATCACTCTAATAATTTGATAATAATTATTTTAAATTCAATTTAGCTAAGCAAAGATTTTAATAATTTTTAATTAAATAAAAAATTTAAAAAATCTTTATACAAAATTTAGAAATAATTACAAAGTGAAAATGTCATAAAAAAAATACTCTAATAAATAAAAGAGAAAGTAAGACTACAACAGTGAGAGTGAAGAGGAAGAAGAAGACTAATATGAAGTTGAAAAGATCTTAGACTCTAGATTTAATCCTAAAACTAAACAAAAAGAATACTTAGTCAAATGGGAAAGTACAATAAATTATTTATTAAATTAATTTTTAATTTTATTCACTATTCTTTTATAATAAAAGACTGGCCAGTTGAGGACTCTACCTGGGAACCTTTTGAACATCTCTAAAATGTCAAGGAAATTGTTCAAGCTTTTGAAAAGAAGTAAAAATCTAATCCAATGCCCTAGCCTAGTGGACCTATCACAAGGGTTAATGCTTAGAAGGACTCTTAAAAAAAGAATAAGCTCTCTTTAAATTCTTCTATCAGTAAATCATAGCCTTAAGAAGAAGAAATCATAACATCTAAAGAAGATAACAAAAAGTAAGCAGTTAAAAAATTCTAGCCTGCCTCTAGAAGAAAATCTATTAGTTCTTAATCAGAATCAGAAGTTGTTGAAGAACCCTAACATGATAGTAAAAAGGACAAGAATGACACTGCATTTGAAGATCCCAATAATGGAGATGGTGATGAAACTGAGCTCGTTTTTGAAGAAATTGTGGATAAAAGAGTTGTTGATGGTCAAACTGAATATCTGATCAGATTTTAAAGTAATTTTATTTAGGATAAAATTTTATTAAAATATTTTTAAAAATATATTTTACTGCAAAAATAGATGTTTCATAACCTTAATGGGTTGATGTAGGACAACTCATAGCTATTAAAGATGATGTTATTGCTTATGAAGAAAAAATAGCTGCATAGAGCTAACTTAACAAGACTAAGAATTTGAAAGAAAATACTAAGCACACCTCTTAATAAATGTAAAGCGAACAAAATAATCAGGAATCAGAAGAAATTGAAGAAGGCAAAGATTCTAAAAAAAGAAATTTACTTCCAAGCACTAAGAGACCTACTGCCAAAAGATCACAACCATTTAACCAAGATGAAGAAAAAGAAAAATCTGCTGCATAATCTATATTTAATTAATCGAGTAAAAACCAAACCTAAGTTGAAAAAGAACATACTCCTAATTTACCATCTTAGTAACCTTTAACTGCTCACAGAACTGGATCCAGACTTGGTTCAGTTCAACCAAGTTCTAGCTAAACATCTCAGTAGACTTAATAGTAATCATCTAACACAACTAACTCTTCAACCACATCATTAGATCTATAATCAAAAATGCCGAGCTAAATGGCAAAGCGCAAACCTATTGAACTTTCTGAAATTTAGCATGGAGATTTCAAGACCGATAATGTTGAAAAGATAGAACTTCAAGGAGATTTAACTGATATTATGACTTCAAGATTCGAAGTTTTTTGGAAAATCAGACAAGATAATGTCACTCCTGCTTCTTAAATATATTCAGCTTCTTATCTTAGAAGATATGAACCTTAAGTTCTTATTGATTTCCTCCTTTAACATTCTAACTCAGCTCAGTTAAGAAATGCTGCTCAGCTCATTAACCATTGAAGAAAAAAAAAAATCTCAAATTTTTGCTAAATCTCCTTAAAACATAAGATGAATTCAATATGGTTTCATAAAATAGCTCAAAAAAATAAGAAAATGAATAAAAAACGAACATTTAGAGCCTATGACAAATTGAATTTTAAGACAAATAATTAATATCATAAATATTTTTCATATTCTATTTATTCATGTTATTGAATTTTCAGTTTTAAGAGAATTAATTAATTTTTTATTATCTTTTTTCTTATTTTAACATATAAATTTATTAATAATTATCTACTAACCAGTAACAACACAAATGTATCATTATTAATATTTTATTCTTCTACAAACTTTTTTTTTCTTATTTTTTTTATTTATTTAAAATTGGATATTTAATTAAAAATTTACTTGCAAATAAGACTCATAATAATAATACATAATTTATTTTTCAACAAATACTTGTTTATGAAGTTTTCAGTTTTAAGATAATTTCATTACTTTTCCTTTTTTTATTCTTTCTTTCATTAATGATTTTTAAACATTTATTTGAATTATGATAATTGATTATCTCATTGTAGAAAATTAAGTTCTCGAAGATGAAAATTCCTAAAATAAACAAATAATCTAAATTAATTTTAATTCAAAATATTGGTTTTATATTTAATAAATTAAATTATGATTAGTGGTGAAAAAAGTATTGTCATAACTTCAATATCAAAAAAACTATTTTGAAGAGAATTTTCAAAATTTATAGAGCTGATTGTCAATTTAAAAAAGTGACATTTTGAATAAATTATGACATTATAATAGTAATATTTATACCACATAAAAGGATAGATTTGATCAAATTTTATAAATCTTCAGTAAAAATATTTTAGATGAAAAAATTTGAGAAATCATCAGAGTTTAAGATAAAATTTTCTAAGATTTTTCTCTATTGATTATGGTTAATCAAATTTTATTAAAATAAGACTAGTAAGATAAAAATTAGAAAAGATAAAATGTTTGTCAACAGAGATAAAAAAATAGATAGTTTTCGAAAGATATCTTTCAAATTCAATACATTTCGTTCATAGGGGTATTTTCTTCATAAGTGTCTTAAATCGTTTGTTCATATAATTTAACAGCTACTTTAGATTCACTAAATTTATTGTGGCTATTTTGCCTTTTATCTTACCCTATTGATGATTAGGAATTATCACGAGAATCAAGCTAACGAGGTAACTAAGCAGTAGAAGAAACTTTTTAGTTGTATTACTAAATAAACTTTTCTCTATCTTCCTTAACATCCAATTATTAATGTGATCTTTCTTCAGCCTCATCAAAGTTTTAGAGAGAATTAATCTAAAGCTCATAATTTTATTCTTCTTGAACATGAGTAGGAGTAACATTGTAACCATAATAATCTTCATTATTTGGAAGTTAATTTCTTGTTTTGAGTTTTATTACACTGCTTGGAAGCAACTTTTTCTATTATCCTCCTAGCTAACTTTGGCTTGATACAAAATGAGTAAATGTTGTTCTTTGGATTTTTTAATTGCTAATTTATTTCTTTTCTTCTTCATAAGGTTATCTAAAAATTTGTTGTGCATTTTAATCTTAGTACAATTAGTTAGCAGTTTTTAGTATAATATTTTTGTTACTTTAACCTGATTGCAAAACTTCTTGAGAATATTGAGATTTGTTGTCAAAAGTTTTCAAATTAAATTCTTATGTAGAAGGTCTAACTGCAAAATTATTATTATACATTTTTTAAATATTAGTTTAAGAAGGAGGTTAACGAATTTTAGTTTATGATCTTTCAATACTAGTAATAGACATTTAGGCATCACTGCCTGCATTCTATCCTTATACATTCTTATTGTTTAATGGTTTATTAGAAAACGATACATCATCTTGAAAGCCAACCTAATTCTTACCTTAATCTTATAGTTTATTCCCTTAGCTTTTTAAAAACGCTATTTCATCCTAAAGTTATTAGTTTGCTAGGGTTTACTTTTAAAGGCTTTCCTACAATTGCTAAACAGTTTAAAAATTTTCTTTTTACTAATTTTGTTGCTATTTTTCTTTATCTGCTTATGTTTTTTTTTATTCTTCATTTTCATCTTATTCCTAACTTTTCTAATCTTATATTCCTTTTTTCTTCTAAAGCATTCTGGCAAAACTATTATCCACATTTTCTATTATTGGTTTATCATAAGTAAAATTAGATGAAATGTAATTAGGAGTTCTACCAACAAAATCATCATAGACAAAATCCTCCTATTGCATCAAGTAGTAGAGCTTTCTTGCATCAAATTTATGCATGACTTGTTAATGTGAAACAATAGGTTCGTATCTATTTTAATAAGCATTCCACTCATCTTTCAGCTCTTCCATTAAAACTAAATTATCATCCAATTCAGTAAACTCAATCCACCTTCTCAAGTGATTCTAATTGCTTTTTATATTCAATATAGGAGGATTAGGCTTAAAAGGGTCTCTAGGGTTTGCATAAATTGGATAGTGGCTACATTATGCACATCCGCCACTATAAGGAAAAGTATGCCTGCAACCTGGACGATAGCCTTCATTCATTTCTAATTCTCTATAAATGTAAGGGCTGACATCATACTTTTTAGTTAAATGCTCAAATACACTCATATAATGCTCTTTATTTTCTCGATAATAGTAATATGGTACGACTGCTGTTTTTTATTTAGTGTGTTTTGAATATTGAGGAATCGTTATTGTAGTATTTATTTTCTAATCTATTTCCTTTATCTTTTCCTTTATTTTATTAGCATAGTTAGATCTGGGATCTGTCTGCTATTCATTATCTTTATCAGCCATTTATCCTCAGTTAATTTATTGGATTTGCCTTTTAAATTTTAAAACTGAAATCTAAATTTCTAAAAATGAATTTTTATTTAATATCTATTTGAAAAAGAATCTTTATTTAATTGACAATAATTATATCAATAAACAATTTATTTAAATTAATTATGTTCAGTATTTATCTAAGAATAGCAGCTTTCTTAGTTAGTTAATTTATATAAATTAATATTTCTAACAATTCAAAGTTTATTCCATTCATTTAAGATCAATAAATTAAAACTACATATTTTATCTTTCAGTTGATATTTATAACCTTATTTCATTGTATTTTTATTAATTTTTTTTCTTCAACTCATAAAACACATTGAATTAAAAATTTTTAGAAAAATGGCTAATTTGAACATTAGAATTTAATTTCAATATCAATAAAAATAATAATAGTAGTAATAATTAAAGCATAGAAACGATGAGTAAAAAAGGTGTGTTGGTTAAGAAGCTAGAACAAAGTTATTTCTTATTAAACAGAGAATATTTATGATAATTAAAATTATTTTATGCTTTAATAAGTAGACATAAGCAATTATTAATTTAAGATTTGTGATATTTAATTAAGATATAAAGAAAATAATAATAAATAAAAATAGTAAGAGATATTTATTTTTAGAAAAATGGCAGAAAATCTAGGTAAATACTCTAAAATCAAGTAGTATTTTAAGAAATTTAACAAAGCTAATTAGAATGATTTATAGGAACTGAAGAAATTAAAAGAAGAAAGCAAAATTTTTTAGTTTGAAAAGCCATAAAAGATTAGAAATCAATCAGTTTAGGAAACGCCTAAATAGGTCGATTAAAATGCCATAAGATATATAAGAGATGTAAAATCAAATAATAATCTTGAAAATCAAGGAAATCAAAACACAATGAAAGATATTTTCAGAACTTAAGAAGTGAATCTAAACAATTAAGACGACAAATCTTAATCATAAGAACAGGATGAATAAATATAAGAAAATCCATCAGAGAATAATTAAGTTAATTAGCAATAAGGTTAATAAGATGAGAGGCAAGGACCTTAGTAAATTCCATAATAAAATGAAGCAATTATTAATAAGATATAAAATAAAGATGAAAATAAATCTGGTTTTAACAAAAATAGTGAAAGATAAGATAATTAATTCTTTAAAAGTGTATAAAATACAGTAAATAATACTAATTTTTCTTAAAATAACTATGAAAATAATAATAATAATTACAATAATAATGAAAATTCTAATTACAACAAGTAAGATAAACCCCAAATAGAAATAGTCGAACCTGAAGTTCCTAAATTCATAAATGTTTTATAATTTAATGAGAATGTTTTATTTATAGATGAATAAAGTGTTTATTTATAGAGAAAGCAAGGTTTATCTTAAAAGAAACAATAAGAATTATTTTTGGTATTTTAAGATGAATCTTCAGAATTAAGTATAGAAAGGCTAAAAAAAATTTACTAATTGCCATAGTCAAGCAAAAAAAATTACTCAATAATTAATGCTACTCCACACGATACCATTTTATGCTTGCAAATATTTGAAGAAGACAGTAAAAATGCAGAAGATTCAGGATATGGTTTTGTGTTTTTAAATTTTATATATGATAAAAATGAGAAAATACAAAGCATATAAGCATAAATGATAAAGTAAATTGACACAAAACCTATTAAGTGCTTTTAGTTAGACATAAAATAGGAAATCTTTTTCTATTCAGTTGAATCAGGCTATTTATTTTGCTTTGGCTTTGATTTGTCCTTAAAATTTTGCTATGAAGTTCCTGGTAAGTAGCATATAACATCATTCTTTTATGATAGCTCTGATCGAAGTGATGTGTTAGTATTTTCTACAAACAAGGGTGCTATTTATAAATTAAGATTTGTATTTATACCTGAGTTTTAGATCGTTTAGTTAGACGATATGAGAAATTTGGTTGATGCCTAAACAATAAATTATTTAAGTTTGAGCTTTGACAAATAAAGTTTTCTAGTGCTACACACTAAAAATTAAAAAAGCTAAGCTACTGTATTTTTATATCCATCTTTTAAAAAATAACACAGTTTTGAGACTATAAATTCAAATTAATACATATCAATATATGATTTTGTTTTGAGTTACACTTAAACTAATTTGAATTATTAATTCTTTGGTTTGCTTAATGGAAACCAAATTGCAATATACTGCTATGAATTATCAGATAATGTATTACTTAAATAAAACTTAATATATACTAGGTAAATAGGTTTTTCTCCAAATTATATCTATTTCTCTTTGGATGGCTTTGCTTCGAAATTGATTAGAATATATTATAGCAATCCTGATTAAGTTAGTTAAGAAACTTCTCAAAATATATGTAGACTAATTTTAGATCACATAGATCCTAAATTTTAATGATAATCTCTTCTCTAAAATGAATTCAATATTTGCAATTAATAATTTTATTTTTATAAATTTGTATTTTTGTATTACTTGTTACCATATTTTTCAAACATTAAATAAAATCTACAAAACAATTAAACTTTTGTGAGAATAAAATAGAGTTAAAAAATATTTTTATTTTATTTATTTCAAATAATCTTTGATTTAATATTTTTAAATAATTGTAAAAATCACAGAATAATAATTTGACAATTTCTCTTTTATTTATATGAGCCAACCTTTTCTTATAAAAAAAATTTTTTTTTTTACTTTTAATCTAATTAGTAATAATTAGTAAGACAAAAAATCAAAAACATAAAAAAGAAACAAGAATTAAAATAAATTAAAAAATATTTGAAGTATGTCTATTTGATTAATTTCTACTTCGTTTGTCTGTCTAAAATAGAAAAGTATTTAATAGCCTTAATAATATAATTAAGTTTTAGTTTAATCAATCTTTTTATCAAAATTAAAAATTTGCTATTTAACAATGAATAAAGAAATGTTTCAGAAATATTTTAAACTTAAATTTCTTTTTTTCTAGAAGATATTTTAGTTTTTTTTAATCATAAAATAAATTGACATTGTTTCTTTATAGTTAATTCATAGATTTATTTAACAAAAGTGAGTTAAAGAAGTACATTTTAGGATTTTCTACTAATTAAATAATAAAATTTGTTTGTTTAGATGAATGAATTATTAATATTGTAGAGAAGTATTGAATATAAATTTTGTTTTTGGATTTGAAAAAGGTTTTTTACATATAAATTATTATTAATTAATTACAAATTAGTAAAGAGAGACGCTTAGTTTAAGTATTAAAGCCTTTAGGGAAAGATTTATTTTAGTTAAGTTTTACAAATTTGAATGAGTAGCAGTGATGAAGAAATCACTAAAAATAGAAATATTTCAACTACATAATATAGTCCTTAATTGAGACCTCACTCTTCATTTAGTAATGGTCTTTGTTCATACTGCAATTCTAATTTAGTTGGAGGCAAGTTATTAAAATCTAGCAAAAGCAATTTGTAAATAAGTAAATCTCAGCATATTTAAGACACTTACTTTGGAAGTGGATAGAACTACAAATTTAAAAAGAATGAGATTTCTGAATTTGAGAAAAAAATGAAAAAAGCTAGCAAAGAAATAGAAAGATTAAACCGTATTGTAGCTGATTAAGCAATAGAATTAGAAGCTTTAAATTTTGTCAAGTAAATGTCATAGTATGAAGTTGATATAGTCGTTATCCAAGAAAATTAAAAATTAAAAAAGGAAATAGAAGATTTAAAAGAATAATTAAACTAAATTACTCATCATGAATCTCAAGCCGATAATAGCGAAACGTTTAATTACTGGAACGATAGAAAAGATATGGAAAAAATATAAATGGATTTCTCTAATATAGGTATTTATTTATTTCATAATACTATTTGTGTTAGTTGAAGCTTACTTTAAAAAATTGTGATTGAAGCAACAATTTAATGTTATAATTATTTAAAACAGTTGATCTAGATGAAAATGGAGATATCAATAACGATAATTTTAATTTAGAATATGGAATTAATCGTATTGATGAAATTAAAAAGCTGCTACTAGAAGAATATAAATTTTATAAACACCTGTAATCAGAAACTAATTTAAATTAACATATAGAGGAATATAACAAGAAGCGCAATGAGCTATTAGCTGTATTCAGTAAACTTTAATGCTCTCTATTCCCTCTGTTCTCACCAATAAATGAAAAGGTATTTATTTATTATTAAAATTATAATCTTAAAGTTAGTAAATCATACAAAAATAAATATCAATCAATTTTTTTAAAAATTTTATATTTTAATAAAGAAAGTACTGAATATAAGCCGTAAGTAAAGTGTCTTTTGCGAAGATGTTACACCATCAAATAAATCTACACTTGAAATAAAAATCCAAGCTAATTGAACATGAAGAACACATTTTGTGTAATAAACTAAGATTAAAACATTTATATAATATTGATTTTTAAAGCAGAAAAACAAGCTATTTGGAGAAATCAAAAATAATTGATTTATTTTTTGGCCAGCAAAAAATTCCAATATAAAAACTGAATTTAAAATTTTATAAAATCCATATATAATAATATATTAACATCCTAAATACTAAATAATTAGATAGAATTATTTACTAAATTGATTTTAATTACTAACTTATTCTTAAGTAGATATTTATTTTATCATATTTATAGTATTATTATTTTACTATTCTTACCATTGTTTTTATTATAATTAATTAACTATTGCTTATTTTAGCTCTTTCTATTGATTAAATTCAAAAAAAGATAATTGTTCAATAGTAAAAAAGAGTTAATATCTTATTAAATATATATTAAGCTGTTTATTGAATTAAATTATTTTGTATAAGATAGAATTATGTACAAAATTTATTCTAATAAAAAACTTATTCTTAAGCAGAGATTTTATCATATTTAGGATATTACTTTCATTTTTATCATACTCAACTAACTGTCACTTATTTTAGTTCTTAATGTTTATTATTTCTACAAAAAGATATTTTTTTTTACTAAAGAGAAAAAAAAAGATTTAAAAAATGATCTTATTTGAATTAAATTATTTGTAGCCAATATAATCAATCATTTACTAATTTGATTTTATTAAACAACTAAATAGATGATTTATTTTCTTTAACATCATTTTATATATAAGTTAATCATTTAGATAATAAACTTTATTTTATTTAAAAAACACTAATGATTCAAAAAGTGAAATTAGTTAAAAACTTTAAAATATATGATAAATTTCCAGTTATTTATTATTTGTATAAAATTATTTCTCAAATTTTCATTATTTTGGTTGAAATTTCTTGTTTTAATTTTTAAAATAAAAAAAACATTTTGTAGATTTAATAGACTTGCATAAAATAATTTCGAATTGGTTATGAAAAATAAAAAATAAACTTAATATTTGTGAAAAAATAATTAATTGTTTAATATTTATTTTTTTCAGTAATTATATACAATAGTTTTTATTTAGGTTTGAAAAAATTAAAATTTTTAAAATTTATTTCATATTTTATCATTATAATTTACTGACAGTTTCTAATGATAGGATTTAAGTAATTAGATCTAATTACTTGTTATTGTCCTCATATTCCTTAATGAATTCTGTATTTTTTTCTTAAAACTTTAATCTAGGTAAGAAATAGTAGGTGTTAAGAACTGTGTTAACATAAAATATTTCTTTGAATGCATTTTTTCTCTTTAAAACCTCTTTTAATAAATTCAAGTAGATCTATCTTATTTTTAATTACTTTATTTGACTATTTTTTATTGCCATACAAGCTTATCTTATACTAATCAACCCAAAAGTTTTTTATTGTTCATTTGCTTGGTTATTACTGATTATGCACATACCTTAGATTAATAGTCCATCTATAAACTATATTTATTAAAAAATTATCAATATACTTTTTTAATTTTATGTATTACTTATTCTGATGATTATCCGAAGTATTTTTCTACATTTTTAATATATTACTCAGACAAAATGCTTGCTTTTTGTAAATTAGTTAAAGCAAATTATAATACAATGATATGGGCTTAAGTTTCATAATAGAGGCGAGTTTTAGTTTTTTTCTACTTTTCCATCTCTAAAGAGTTTGCATTTAAAATTTTGAAGGCACTCTAAAAATCGTTTTCTTCTATAAGTTAAACTGCTTTTAGATTCAAAGCTTTCCATACTATTTCATTTTATGAGTCTGCAGATTTTTATAAAATCTTTTGATAAATTTAAAATAATTTACAAATTTAATATGCCTTCTCAAATCAATTAAAATTACCTCAAAACAAGAATTAAGACTTTGGATAGAGTCAAAATGTTTTCCTAGTAAGTTCATAACTAAACTGTCATAATAATAGAGTATAGATTACTAATTATGATTTTTGCCATCAGAATTTTCGAGAATTTATTACATTTATAAAACCCTGGTCTATGCTAAATCAAAATCAGCTGTATATTAACAAATATTAACACACTCTTAGTAGAATTCAAAACAGAGCTAAGAATGAGTTTCGCTTAATCCTTTTTAATCAATTAATTACTCACACCTTTACATATCTTCTATTGCAGAAGCTATTTACTAAAGTTCTACTTATAGTTTTATCTTCTAAATATAAATTTCTACTTTCAAACAAATCAAATCTAAAATAGCTTCATCTTGGTCTCCAATAGATTCAATTAATGCACTAGCTTATTAAATAGTATTGAAACTCTCACCAAGTTCTTCAGTCTTGTAATAGAGTCTACTCTCAAGTAGATTATGTTTTAAAATTTATATTTAATTCATTTTCCCATTTTCTTTATACTCTTTAAGTTCTTCCAAAATCTCAAAAGCCTCATTACCATTTTTTTCTGGATTTATCAACTAAACACTAGCAAGGTCTAGTTTAAAGGAAATCAATTCACTCAATATAAAATTTGCATCTAGTATCTCAGTTTCAGCATCTTGCTATTCTCCTTATTCATATTTATTCAACTGATTAGTTAAATAAGTAATGCAGTCTTCATATAAAGTAACAGCTTCCTCATAATCTCTTTTATAAATCAAAAATTAGCATAATTTTTTGTAATCAATTTAGAAATCTTTATAAAATTCTTATTTCTCATGCTTTTCCTTGGTTTTGATAATTTTAACTTAAGTTAAAACCATTTGATTAAAGTTATTTTTTCTTATATATCCATTCAATTACTTCTAAAAATCTTGTAATTTCTTTTCAGTACTACCAAATCTACTGAATTAAAACTATGGGACCTACTATAATTTAATGTTTCTATAAACTAACTGCTTATTTATTTAGTTATTCTAAAGAAGCTTACAAAAATTAATGACTTTAAATATATTTTTCATTTTATAACTATTATTGTAATTTAGAATAGTTTGAAAGTTAGAATCTTATTAATTTTTTTGATTGTGGAGTCAAAATTTATTTTTTTTATATACTTTCCAAAATGATTAAAACTATTGAATATTAGTCAAATCCAGTATTAAAATATCTCTATCTATTTTTGTATTTTTATTCTAAAAATAAAATAGTTTAAAATCATCAATTTAATAATTTTCATTTTTTTTTGTTTAAAATTAGTTTTTATGATATAATTTGAAACACATAAATTTAGATAATTTTTCCTATTAAAGTTAAAAATTTTAATTTTTAATTAATTAATAAAAATTAATTTTAATATTTAAATTTAAGTTAGAAAAATAAATTATTTTAAATTTAAAGAATTTTTATTTTAAAAGAGATTAGAAATGAATGTTGAAGCTATGTAATTTTACTCTTCTTTGATAAAATTTCTAAGAAAAAAAAGAAGATCTAAATTTTGAATTATTTATGATAATTAGTTTAAAAAACAAACGTGATGTTATGAATAAGTTTAATAGATTTAGTTCATTATGATAGGATTCCTATTTATAATATGTTAAAAAATTTAGTAAGCAGCAAGCACATTAAGTAAAATTAATAGATTATTTATTATGGTATCAATGGTTTTTAGAAGTTACAATTACTTATTATTACTATTAAAAATTGATAAATAAAAAATATTTTGTAATTTTAGCTGGTATTATTTTTTAAGATATTCTTAATAATAATTTGAGGATGGAATTAGATTGTATTATTTTAAAGTGGATTATTTTTATCTTGGTTGGTTGTAAATGAATATTATTAGAATCAATGAACAATTAAAATCATCATAAATTTTATTTGGTAAGGCATTGCTCAAATTAATAATTAGGAATTTGATTGGCTGAAAACTAAGAGAATTATAATGCCTTTTTAGAAAAAATATTAATAATTAATAATTAAGAAGATATCCAATAACATACGATTATATTTGGGAGAGAAAGATATTTGTAATTTATTAATTTACTCAACTAATTATTCAGTTTTAATGTGAGTATTTTATCATCTTATTATAATTAATAATTAAGCAACGTTAGTATTTTTTAGACAATAATTAAAAATCTTCCAAAAATTTCAATTAAAAAGTAAAAAATCCACACTTAGAAACAATATTTTAAACAAAGCAAAAAATGTACGATTATAACTCTACAGAAGAAGTTTAGGTTTTAGAAGAAAAGTTAAAGTCTTATCAATTCCCATACTGCTCCAAAGGTGGTGATCACACAGCACATTAGCTAAATAAAGTAGATATAATAATTGTTTTCGAAATTAAAATTCCAAAATTAAATTAATACATATGAAGATAATCTTAATCTTAATTTAACTTCATTTTCCTTTGATGACAAAAATAGTTTTGTATTGATACTAAGTGCAGAAAAGATCAAATTCTTGAACCTCATTGCATTATATGTGAAGAATATAGAACACACAACACTCCTACTCATGTTACAAAGCCTTTGAAATTAGCCATCAGAGATTTGATTACTTAAGTATGTGAATCAGAAGAGGACAAAAAAGTTGAAGATGAAATTGAAATCAATTTATTAAAAATTGCATAAGATTATAAGGTAATAAAAATCCTTTCAAAGCAATTAATAAATAAGCAAAAAAATTATTTTAGATATTAATTCAAATGATTTTTATTTTTGAGATTATTTTTATGAAGAGGATTTAATTTTTTATGGTATATTTTAGGCATTAGCAGATAAACTTTATAAGCTTTCTGATGATGCTTATGCAAGTTTAGACATTTACCGTTTAACTATGAGTAAAGAAAGCCCTAAGAAGAGAGAAGTTAGATAGATTCTTTATGAATTGCTTTCAAATGAATAGGAAACCAATTTGAGAACAAGTTTGAAAAAATTAGTTCCTTTGACTATGATAGATAGAGGAACTCTAATAGTTACTGATGAAGTAAACATGTCAATTAAAAGAGCTGTTGAATCTAATAGTGATAAATACATCTAAATTATGCGTGATTCACTTCGTAGACTCTCTTAATTAACAGAAAGTCTCTTAGAAATAAGTATCTTAGAGGGTTATGAAGAAATGAATGGAAATCTTAAAGCAGAAGATATGGATGGATATGAAACATTCAATAGTACTACATAAAATGGAAATGGTGCTTAGTAAAATTCTAATGGAGCTTCTTCACCTGATAAAAACTAGACTTAAAAGAGAGAAAGAAGAAAAAAGAATTTAGAAGAAAAGAGAGTTTTCTTAGAAAAAGAAATAGAATAGCATATAGTCAAGTGCAATAATAAAAATTGTGAGGAAGTAAAACCTAATAAAGGTATTGGATCATGGAGAATCACAGACTGCTACTATGGCAGAAAACTTAATGAAGAATGGTTGAAAGTTTTAAATCATCTTTAATATGAAGCTCATTGATTGAATATTTATTTATATATGTATGCATTTTGCTAAATATTTCATTTTCAATTAATTTTTTTAAGTTCTTTTTATTTACTTGAAGTATTCATATTTTTTTCAAACAAAAATGATTCATTTCCAATTTCTCATTTTAATTTTAAAATTAGAGTTTTTATAGCAGATTTTTTCATATTTTGATCAAAAAAATATTCATGAAAACTTAATACTGATGGTAACTATGAATTATTTTCACTAACAAACTTTCATCAAATAAACAAATAGCTTTATATCTAGCTAGTGATCTACAACTATTATTAAATCTTAAAAACAAATTTAGTTGTAAATCAAAATAATTAAAATTTAAATGACTTTAGTGAAAATATTTTGAAAAAATTAATTCACATAAAATAAATTTTATTTTCAATGCTACAGATATATCGTGTAAAGTATCTCTCCTATTTTTATTTTATTTACATTCAATATTAAATATTAATCAATTTTCAAATAAAACTAAATAATTAATGTTAATTTATTTAAAATATTTAGAAATTTAAAATAGTTATTATTTATTTAAATTATTTTTCAAAAAAAATCGTAAAAGTAAAATATATTTTAAAATTTTTAACTTTTAAATGTTTAGTATCTTTTTCTTCCTTTTATTTAAGAAAATGAAACAACTTTAATATAAGCCTAGTAGATCTATTTGATGCAATCAACATTCCTAAAAATATTTAATTAAGTTACACTTAAATAAATTGAAACACAAAAAAAATTAAATGACAATTAAAAATCACTATACTTGATCCAGTCCGTCATTTTCAGTAATAAATAAGCAAAGTGGATATATAATATTTAAATTTTTAAAATTTACTATACTAATAAAATAGAAATTAAACAGAAAACTGGATAATGAATATCCATTCAATAGATAAATTGTCTATCTTAAATAGTAAATTGAAAAACTATTATCCTCTAATCTAATTGTGCAATAAAGAAAATCTTTGATTTAAATTTTATAGAAAGTAGAAAATACTCATTTATCAAAAATGAAAACTACATTTTTCATTACTTTACTTTTTACTATTATTACCTGCTAACAAATAAGCAAGGAGCCATCTTTGACTTAACTCTAATAGGAAGGATAATAGTTTTAGAATAGTGAAAACAAGCAAAAATTTCTTAGCTAATAGAAGTAATAGAGTTTAGAGTAATATGATACAGACAATTTAAAAAGTGATGAAGAGTAATTATAAAAAATTAAAAATTTAGCTGATCAATCCAGTGAGGAGAAAACATAAGAAGGAAAAGATGAATAAAGCACAAGCGAAAAAATATAATAGGAAATCGAATTTTCGTTGTTATTTATAGCTGGGTTGCTTTGTGCAGCTCTAGGTATTAGCTTCGAATGGAAGAATGAAATATATTATACTAGATATTTAAAACTACTTGATATGATTAAAGATAGGTGCAAAACAAATGATTTTTAAGAGGGAGATTTAGTCTTTCTCAGTGGAAAGATTAATTATAATTACAATTTGTCAGATCCTTTGTTTAACTTGAATATAGAAAAAGCAGTTAAAATAAAGCGTAATATTTAGATGGTGTAGTACGATGAAAAAAATAAGAGTGATGACGAATATGATGAAAATGGTAATTTAAAAATCAGAAAATTGGCTAAATCACCTAGAGCTAATAAGAATAATTATGTCAAAAAGTGGATAAGTTACAGAGTTCCAGTTTTGAACTTTAAAGATTAAAATAAAATTTAAAAATCTTAAAAGTATTGTAAATTTATTGCTGAGAGTGATACGTTTCAAATAAATAAAATTTCTTTGTCATTACCAAACACCTCGCCAAATTAAGGACCAATAAACTCACCTGGAACTCCAAAAATAGGTAACTCTATTCTCAATTTCAGTAATGCTGCCAATAGCTCTTCATTTGATGGAGTGAATAAATCTTAAAAGTTTCGTTCAAGTTTGAAAAGTGGATAGGTAAATTCTTCAACAGGTGTTTAATAAGGTAGCATGACTGCTCCTAATGCAACCTCTTAATAAAAACTATTTCGCCAAAATTCTAGTTAAAGCAATTCTCATAATAATGGTAAAATAGCCATAACAGATCTTTCTTGCTTTGATGATTTTCCAGTGTAACCTTTTAATTACAATCTACTAACAAATAGTGAAAAAGAGCTGATAACAAATAAAATTGAAGACTTACGTCGCTTGAAGGCAGCCTTTGATGACTAAATATATGATACTTATGTTATGTTTAAGGATGATGAAGTACTAATTAGCAGAAAGTAAGATTTTAAGATGCATTTAGGAGATAATAAAATGCAACATAGTTTTATTTATGCTGATCAAGTAAGCATAATAGGTAAATTGGGAAGCAACAACACTCTTATCCCATATTATAGCATAGAAGAAAACAATGAAGATATAGAATTAGATGACATGGATGATGTAAACAACTCTCCATTGTTAAGAAAAAGAAATAAGAAAATACATCTTTTGGATCTTAAAAGTAATTTACTTTATTAGACTCATCTTCATCAAGGTTATTAAGAAAGTGGCTTTATGTAAAGTAACAATGAAAGAATACGATATAATAGTAATGAATCTACCTGTACCTATTATTTTTGTTATATTCCTCGCTTAATGAAAACTATCTTTGCTTTTGATGATAAAGTTTACTGGGCTATTGATTAAATAGTTAATTTAGATTCATTCTTACAAATAAAAAAGGAACAATTTTCTAAATTAGTTAAACTCTGCAGGTATATTTCTCTATTCTTTCTCTTAATAGGTGTTTATCTTAGTATTCAACCAATCTTGAATGCATTTGGAATTATCAATTCTGAAAACTTGTAAAAAAATTCTTCTATGTTTGAGTAGATTTTGGTGGTGATTCTACTAACATTTTCTGTATTTCTAACTACAGCTTTCCCATTATATGCAGTTTACAAAATATATATTGGCATTATTATGTTAGCACTATCTCTAGGATTACTTTACTTAGCAAGAATTATATCTTACTGAAAAAAACAAAATATCTTATTTATATTATAATAAAATTAACAATTTGAAACATGATCTTGATCAATATTTTATATCTCTCCTTCCCTAAAATTTATAGTTGTAATTAGACTTTTTAAAAAATCTAAGTTAAAAATCATTAAATTATTTCATTGGTTTTATTTTCAAATATATATCAATCAATCAATATCAAAAATAATAGATTTATATTACTTTTTTCTTTCTTCTAAAAACTATCATTCAGCTTCGCATAAAAATTAAAGGTGCTTTCTTTAATATATATGAAGGATGTAAATAAAGAATCAGAAACATGAATAATATTTTTGTGTCATAAAATTGTATAGTTCTTCTCATCTTTGGCCAAGAATTTTCTAAGAAAAATTTGATATGATTGAAATAAAACAAATAAATTCTCAAATAATTTCTTTCAAAAAGTTAAAAATAAACAAAAAAAATATAATATTTATAACATTTTTATCATTAAAAATAAAAGTATTCCCTTTCTTTGTTTATCTAGGTAGCATGAAAAATTAAATTATTCACTAATCTTTTAATTCATATAGTATTTCTTACAAAAAAGATTTTAGTTGATCTTGATTGTATTTTTTTAAAAATTATATTTAATAGATAAATGAGAGATAGTTGAAGACATGTGAAAGATGCCAGCAGCTTTTAATTCTGAATAGTATTTATTTAAAAAAAATAACCATATTTTAAATGTAGATTTTTTAGTGTTTAAATAGACTTTTAGTTTAAATTTTAAATAAGTAATCATTTTGTTCTCACAGTACAGCAAAAATAATAGATTTTGACTTGAAGAAAATAGTAAAAAAAATTAAAAAAAAGTCATTAATAAAATTTTCTAATTCAAATTAAAAATTCTTTTGTCCCAAAATTATTTACTTAAAATTCTAGAAAATACTTGTAACTTGAAAGCCAAAAGTGCAATAAAAATTAAAGTTAGTATTCTGATGACTTTTAAATATTGAAAATAATTTTTTTTGTAAATATATCTAATGAAGATTTACTTTTTTCTAAACAAACAATTGATTTTTATGAATGATATAAATACTATTAGTAAACCTTATCAAAAAGGAGTTAAAAAAAAAAATTTTTAAGAATAATTAAGAAAAAAATAGAAAATTCCAAGATTTTCTAAATTGATATAAATAAGAAGTATTTAAAAATATTGTAAATTAGATTTTTTAAATGGTCATTTAACTTTTTACTTGTCTACTAAGCATACAAATTATATTTAATGTTTATTTAAATTTAATAAAGGACTTTCATAGATTATTCTTTGATTAAAATAGATATTAGTATAACTGTATGAAATTGATAGCTTCTATTTATAATTTCATTTTTCAATTTATTTCATCACTCTTTTTAAAGTAATAAAAGATTTTTTTCTAAAGTGTTATCTAAATAATCAAATCTAATCACAAATGGACTAAAAATTTAATTGGATTAACCACTTATTTCAATTGTTTTCTTACATTTCAATTTGATTTATACAAAAAATGTCTTAAGATTATAGGTTTTCTGATGAAATGTTTACTTAGTTAAATAAATGAAAAATTCACAAGTAAATTTCTCAGTTTTCATTCTATTAAATTATGTAATACACATTAAATTTGTATATGTTATGGTTTTATATAAAAAAGAGTTGGAGATTATAAATATTAATAAAAAATTATAAAAAAAATTCCTAAAATACTATTAAAAATAATCTTATTAAGTAAGGTTCAGCTCAAATTTCATTAAATATAAATCTTAAAGTTAAGTGAATTAAAAATGATGGGCCCTATGCACATGTATGTCTACTTTGATGAGACTTGCGCTTTTGTATTTAAACAGTAAAATTACATTATTTATAATCTAATCGAAATGCTAAACATAGATAATTATAATTTAAAATTTATTGTAAAAAAATAAAGATTCAAGACCACTTTTGGTGATTATGGTTGGTTTGTTTTTGGTTGCTTTTGCTGCTTACTCTACGGAATTTTCCATATGTTTATTCCATTCATGAAGGATCTTTATTTAAAATCTGTTCTTAAAAAGTAATTCAAAATTATTTTATTCTAGGATTGTTACTTCTATTTTTTAGAAAGAAAATCTCTATTTATAAGAGAACTTAATAAACAAAGAATCTTGATTTTTTAATGTTTTTAAATAAAATAAAGTATTAAAAAAATATTTTAAAATTTATTAGCAATCCTTCTAAGAATACCCGTTGCCCTATTCATGTTAAAATCATCCTTACTATTTACTACTTCACTTATACTTTATCAAATTTCATGCTTATGATGATAATGATGACTATGAATGGGTGGGTTTTGATCGCTACAGCATTAGGCTTAACAATAGGCTATTTCATCTTTACTTTTGATAAATCAGTCTATGAATTGAAAGGAAACCATGAACTTTGCCATTCTTGAAACTTTATTATTCTATAATTTATGTGAGTTATACATGATTGCTAAATTTATGCAATCTGTGGTTTTTGTAAGAAATTTCAAGTCAAAATTAGTATTAATTTAATATTTTAAAACAAAATTTTGTCTTCTTCTCTTAAAAAAAGGCTACTATATTCATCTTTTATGTAATTTATTATGAAATTTTTGAACAGTTTAGAATTCAAAGTATTTTATCATCTAAATTACATTTAGTTTTAACCTTTTTTAAAGATTTGTGAATAGAGTAACCAACATATTTTTATCATATTTCTCATGGAAGCATTTTTGGAGATAAACTACTAATAATAAAAGAATTTTTTTAGTTAAATTAAAGTATTTAAAATTATAAAAGATTAATAAACAAATACACCAACATATTCATATTACACCATTTATCTTTTCATAGAATTAAAATGATTACATTTAAATTAAGTAATTTTGAGTAATGTAAATCTTATAGATATTTACCTACTTCTATAAATAGCTTTTGTTTGATTAGGCTATTTATTTTCTAATATTATTAAAATGAAATTAATTTTTGTTCTAAATTTTTGGGATAAAAATTCTATTTAATCTCAATTAAAAAATTAAATTTTTAAAATCATAAAATAATTTATGCAAAAATTAACCAATAAAGATATTAAAAACAATTTTTATTAAAAATAAATAAAAAAAGAAAAAAAACTTTAAAAGAAATGTAATAGAATAAAGTAAACTAATTTCTGTTGAGTTAAGAGTTTATATAATAAGAATAAAAGTAGTTTGGAATTTGAATATAGACTTTAAAAATCTAATTGGTTGTGTGTTAAGTGTATTTAAATATTTATTAAAAAATAACTTAAATTAGATATATTTCATCTTTCAATTATATTAATTATCACATCAAAAGAGATAGCTATAAATTAAAGATAATCAATATAGGTTTTAATAAAGTATTTTCATTCTAAGATCAAAATAAAGAAGAATTAAATTTTACTAAGCAATTTAAATATGAACCATTCTTCATCTGGATAAGATGCAGGACACTAACAGCCTGAAAGACTAGTTAGATTTGGCTCTCTCATACATTTAAATTTGGAAGATAGCTTTTAATATTATATGTATGGTGAAGGCTTTATGAATTAAAGTGTAGAAATGAAAAAGTTTGATTTACAAGGAGAAGCAAATAAAGATGATGATTTTTCATATTGTTTATTTATGATTCTTCCTTTTTAGGATTTAAATTCCTTCAGGCAATAACAAATTTTGTTAGAATTCTTTTAAGAAGGAGCTAAAGAACTAAAAAGTAACTTGAATTTAAAATACATTTTTTTTGAATTGTAGTAAAGATCTATGAGAAACTTATCAAAAAAAGCGAAAAATAAAATAAATTAGTTTATATAATAATTTAAAATAATATTTTATGAGTATTTTTATAGTGGTTTGCTTGAATTTTCAAAATTTCTTAAAAGAATTAGGCCAGGAAGAAAAACTTGATGAAAGAAAGAATAGAATTAGTGATTTCAAAAATAGGATAGAAAGTGAATTTATAACAAACATAAATGTAATGGAACGTTAATGCGGATAGAAAATATTACTAGTGAACTCTAATTTTATGCTTTTGCATTTAAACACAATGAAATATGTCTGTTTAAATAAAGAAAACTCTGAAAATCTTTAGTAAAGCTTTAATTACATAATATAAATAAATCAATCTAACATTATTATAAAGAGAAGTTAATTTAAAAAATATAAGCCAATTACAATTTAAAAACATTTAAAAACACAATCTAAAATATTTCAAAATTCCCATTATAATCTTTAGATTTAGCTTTTTATTTTCTCTTAAAAATAAACAAAACTGGAGAATAGTCCGTATCCTTATGCTAATAATTAAAATAATTAATAAATAATTTAATTTTGAATTCCGTTTCAAAATTTATTTTAAGAAGCGTTTTGTACCTTGGAATCTTATTTATATCATTAAGTTCATGAATATTTTACATAAGATAAGCAAGAAAGTTCATCTAAAATTGCAAAATAACTCTTTTAATTTTAGATATTTTTTTAAATTACAAAAAATATTTTAAATTTAATTTAAATTTTTAAATTAAAAAAGTGTGGAGTTAGTAGAATATCCGAACAGCTTTTGCTTTTTTAGATTCATGCCTTCTTTGAGGCTTTAAACTATGAGAAATGATAATTTTGTTTATGAAAATGAACTTATGCATATTTGCTGTTCAGAAATGATAGATGGCAAAAGGCCTTATTTGATTGCAGATGTGACGAATTAAGATTCAAACAAAAATAAAAAAGAAAATTAAGTTGCTAAATAATCCTTGGTTTATGCTAGTATTGATAGTGCAAAATCATGGAAGTAAATTCACAATTCAATAATCTTTTATAATGATATATTTTTTAATTTTTCTGATAGATTAAATTTATATCAAGAACCTGCCTCTACTTCTTAAGTGGAGTCAATAGAAGAAAAAAATTATTTAAGAGCTGGAGATATTGTTTGGATCATACAAACTGAAAAGAAAGTACTTTGTTTTTTAAAATCTTCATTCTGTTTACTATTTTAACAAAAAGCTCTTTGTAAGCTCTCAAAGGCAAAGTGATCCTTTTTTAGAAATTTTAAATTCTTAAAAAAATCGTGATGGCAAATCTTTCTTAGAAGATCAAATAAAAGATATTAAAACTTAACTTCTTGAAAATTTTAGAACAGAGTTCAGAGCTATTGATAATATTTTCGAAGATTCTGAATAGTAACAAAAATAAACACTCAGTACAAATGGTTTATATAGAATAGAACCAGAAAACGTATTCGTTGGAGGTCCATTATAATGGGGCAATAAATATAGAATTAGGCATTTAATTTCAGGGAAATATTTAAGCTGTTATAGTTATAAATAGAAAAAAAAATTGAATACTGATGTAAGTAAACTTATTAGAAATTATTTTTTTTAATTATTTTTTTAAAAGAAAATGAGATACTAACTTAAGCTGACCAAACAAAGAGATGATTCAACTTTATTTAAATTCATTCCTATTGAAAATTTGATGTTCAAATTCTAGTCTAAACAAAATATTTAAAAAGACTCTTACTTTAGAATATAGCATACTTGCAATGACGAAATTGTCTGGCTATCTGCTAAAGAGGAGGAATAAGAAGATAACAATGAAAATGGAGCCATAGTTGAAAAGTATTTTTTATTTTCTTAATGAAAAGTTAAAAATGTTATTTTTAATAATTCTCACTAGCCTAGCTGTATTTGAAGGAAAAATGAAGGAAGTGAATACTTTCAAATTCAGAAAATCAAATTAATAAGATATTTGGGAAACTAACTTTCTCTAATCTTCGATTCCTTTGATTTTGAGTATTGCTTAAAATATTGTAGATATCAGCGAGCAAGAAAATTTTAAAAATTAAATGTTTAAATTAAGTCAATTCGATTATTTTTATCCAAAGGCCTATGATACTATCAAAGCTATTCAAAATTTTATAACAAATAAAATCATCTCAAATATATCTATGCAACACGAATATAATTATCCATCTCTTGACAGATAAGATGTATTTTTTCTTAATTATTTTTATATTTCTTAAAATAGATAAATTATATATTTTATTGTCTGAAGCTTTGTTATTAATTTTTTTAACTTTTAAATAAGAAATTTTGTGAATAAATGCTTCTTGGGTTATTTTGCTGGTTTTTAACAAAAGTTTTTCCTAGACCTGAAGAATTTCAAGAATTTAATGTTAAGCCAGGAGAAGAGTTTCTTTTTGATGATACAGATCCTTTAAAGAATGGATAAATATCAAAATAATTTAAAGGCAGAGAGAAATTTTACAGATAGTGTGTGTAGCATTTGAAGAATAAATACACCCTGTCTTTCTAGATTTACAGCTTAATTAAATATGCTTGTTATAGAAACTAAAAAAACTAACTTTACTTTTTTAAATTTTAAAATGACTTTGCTGAGCACATCGGATATGGTGATTTCGTTAAAGAAGCTCTTGAATTTTGTTTTTAAGGAAACTTCTAAATTTTGCACTCTTTGCATCAAATTTAATTTGTGAAAAGGATTTCTCATCAGCAATAAAACCAATTTTAGAAAGTAAAATTAAATTTAAATAATCAATAAAAATGTTTTTTAAATTCAAACTAAAATTTATAAGAAAAGCAAATCAAAGAACTTCTTTTAATTTCTAGTCAAAAAGCTAAAAAAAATGGAGCCATATACTAAGAGCGATATTTTAAGCTTATTAGCTAGTTTTTGCGTGTTTAATAACAGCTCCATTTATATAAACTAAGAAAAAATCTTTTCAGGCTTTATAGACAACAGATAGATTATATTTAACACACTTCTTAAAATTCGTGAGGAAATTGTGGATAATCAAAAAGATATGAAAAAGGAAGACATATTGGGAACTAAGTTTTTCTAAAAAAAGAGGAATTTCTTTATTGAAGTAAAAAAGTTTATTTTGTCATTAAAAATGCATTTTAAAAATTCATAAATTTAAAGATTAAAAAAAGGTAGCCTAAATCGCTTGAATATGATATCGTTACTCTTAATCTCAATTTATTTGATAAAAAATATATTAAGAAAAATAGCTCAATTGGTAACTATTTTTTATGCTAAGTAGAACTTTATTCAAATATGTGTGCCAATAGAAATTTCACTAGTGGAAAAGCCTTTGGTGATATTTTCCCTTAAAACACACTGATGGATTTCATAGAAGAAGATGTATGATTGAATTTCTTAAACTTTTGTACCTAATTTTTTTTTATTTCATAATAGCATAGCACTGAGCTGAGAGCTAGAATGTGCAAACTCTAGAGAAATTTATATATTGATAAAGAACCAAGACTAATTATTTAAAAGCCCAATCTTGTCCGTATTTTTATCAGCTAAGATGATAGACTAAATGACAAAGAAATATGCCCTTTTATATTCGATCCAGTCATACTAAAAATGATTCGTTAACCTAAGCTTAAGAAGAAGAAAGAAAATTAAGTTTATTTGTAGAGCATGAAAAAGAAATTTGAAAGATACTTAAAAAAGCAAGAAGAAACAGAAATTTATATCTAATTCATAAAAAATAATGCAAAAGAAGATTATGAGCTTATCAAAAAAAACCAATTATTTATAAGAAGAGAACTTAAAAAATGTTTCTAAGCAATTATGAAAATGGATAATATGAAAATAGATGAAAAGAACTACCCAGATTATTATTAAGATAAGGATAGTAAACAAAATGACTAATTTTTCACTCAAACACCCAATTAAGATATTTATAACAGTGTTTTTAATAACTTAACATATGAAATCATTAAGAATTTTCATTTAATGCTTAAGTATGGATTCTTCACTAGGTTTGCTAATTTATCTAATGATCCTGACCATATCAAAGATCCTATTAAGATATTTAAAGATATCATCAGTTATCTTTCTTTCATTTTAGAGTTTGAAATAGATTATACCTCAGAACTCATTAAAAATGGTGCATCTTAAGCATAGAGTGACAACATTGGATGCTTAAAAAGAAGTATTTTTATTTCAAAATATTATCTTTTTTTAACTTTTTTTAATAAAAATAATATTAGAATACATTAAGAATATTGAGAAATAAATTGAAGAGTAAAAAGAGGGTATTTCTCTTCTCTCTATAAAAAATATTGGAGGTGAAGGAATGAAATTATTTACTGACCTCACTAAAGTCTTACCTTTAAAAACGAATAATGAAGAAGATGAAGAGGAAGAAGATGGAGGTGTTAAAGGGTCAGGAAATGAGACAGATAGCTAAAGCTAGTTGAATTTTTTAAACACTTATTAAAGTTTACAAAAACTACTTACTAAATTTACAAATAAGACTTATAAGATGAAAAGTAAAATCTCTTTAAACTTTATAAAATCAACCAATTAATTCATACATTTTTTAACAAACTTGTTAAAAATTATTAGATATGGAGATTAGAATTAATAAGGATCTTGAAACCCTAATTAAAATAGAAATATGTGAAATTTTTGAGTATATTATGGATTGGAGAGAGGACTTTTTCATACAAAATGCTATGAATTACTTCACCGATGTTTTTTATGAAAACAATAAATTTGAAAACAATTATTAGAAAAACCCCTAAGACTTAGAAAAAGAAATTTCCTAATTGTTCCCAGAAAACATGTTTGCAGTTGGTTAGCCAGTTTTAACAAAGAAAAGAAAATTTAAAAAATTATAGCCTAAGAAAACATAAGTATATGATCCAAATCTTTACTATGAAGAAGTAATTAAAAAAATATTATTTTAGCCTTTACTTTATGTATAAGAAAAATTTGAATAAAAAAGGTTGAAAATATTGATGACATAATCAGAAGGCCTTTTGCTGAATCTTTAATGATAGGATTCTACTTTTCAGAGGATCCTGATTTGTAAAATAAATTTGCAAATTTGATTTACAGGTCCTTTACATAAAAGAAAAAGTTTGTTGAGAATATTTTTAAGATAAACCTTGTAAATAGTGGAAGTAGTGATCGCTCTTATTAGTAAATGAGTAAGCTGATTAGTAGGTTGAAAGCTCTTATTAGTTATTCATAAAGCTGGCTTTAAATAATTGAGTAAGATGTATATAATGAAAAAGCTGAAGAAAATCTAGAAGTAACTCTATCTAAACTCACTAAATTGTATGAATAATTTGAAGGAAAATCAGAAGAATTGGAAATAAAACAAAAAATATTCAAACATTTAGAGGGGCATAAAGTTATACTGAAGTTTTTAGAGCAAGGAACTAGTGTGCTTTAAACAAATTCTCATTACTTTACTATTTAAAACTAGGAATAGCAACAATTTTCTTACAAAAAAGTATTCATGTATAGTGTTATTAATGGTAATTCTTTTCTTTTATTAAAAAATAACTAAACAAATAAACAAATTTACTTCTTATTAAAAAGTATTTAAAACATGTCACAAGATACTGTCCATTTTCTGTTTAAAGAATTAAAAGATCCAAAAAACCCTGTTTAAGCATTATCATAAACTTTTGTTTAATCAATCATATTTAAATATTGGTTAAGTGGAGTTCATATGTGAAATCTTTAGAGGTAACAGAGATCTCTCCCTTGCAAATAATAGCAAGTATATTGATTATACCATTAATCTTATTAAAATTCATGGTATGTAACCTGAATTTTTAGATTTATTTGAGATTCTAATTGAAAATAAAACAATCGAAAATTATGAAATTCAAAAGAGAATTATCTAAACTTTATTAGATTCAAAAATTATCAATATTATCAATGTAATTAATTCTTTTTCTAATATTTTGAGATATTTATTCTTTAATTTAAAAAGCCTTTTAAAACTGAAAATCTCATTGAATAAAAAAGAAGAACTATATAATATATAGAGCTGTTGTAATCAGAAAAATAGATTGAAAACTCTAGACTTTAGTCTTTAGGTAATTTGGAAATAAATACAGAAACTTCTCAAAAAACCCCAAAACTGTAAATAGTGGGTTTTGAACAAACTAAAAATATAGAACAATAAGGAGATGTTCTAGAAAATAATGATGATTAAGCAAATTTAGAAACAGAAAATAGTGAGGTACAGTAAAATTTAAAAAATAATTTTGACATAAATGTAACAATTAAATTCTATGAGTAATGCTAAACACAAAACTAGGATGTGCTAGAAAAAAGATTAAAGGAATATAAATTAAAATTCATTCAAATTATCTCTACAGGCTTCACAACTTCTGAGATAGGTGTTAATTTCATATATAGATCTTTCTTGCATATTAGAGTTCAAAGTTTATTCTAAATGCTTTTTGATGAAATGAAAATAAAGTAAAATAAGAATATAAATGATAAAAATGTATTAAAATAACTTATTTCGAGCAGAAAGCAAGCTATCACTGATCTTCTATTAACTTATTTCTATAAATTAGACTAAAGCATATAAGACTTTTAAAAAAGTTCTCAAGTAAACATTTTTTAAAACTTTTTAATTAAAACAAACAATATTTTTAAAAAAATAGATTTTCATGGATTGCATAGAATGTGAAATAATAAACCTTAGAAGTAAATACAATTATTCTTAAGAAGAAAAAGAATTCATAATTCATAATTTCTTACCTCTCATCAATGAGTATAGTGATAATTTCCTCAAGGACTCTGTGTAAAATTCTTAAAATTTATTTCATTTTCAACTAATCAAATCTTATATAAAATAGGCTTCTAGCTATCTAGAAAAATGAAAATAGTGTTGAATCACAAAACTAAAAAATAATAATCAAATTTGCTGATCTCTTCTTATAATAAGTTTCCAGATTTATTGACTTTACACAATTCAAAAAACTAGATAATAGGACTACTTAAAGACTTAAAAATATAGCTATATTAGCAAATAACTTTAGAATTAAATTCAATCCTCCAGAAATTTTACAGGTAAAATCACTCTCATTAACTCTTAAAAATATTAATGTCTTTTTTAAATATTTTAGCAATTAATAAATGTTATGGCTATAGAAAACAAAGAAGCCGGAGGATAATAAAAAGAACATACAAGCTTAAATAAATATAATTAGCCAACTAAAAAACAAAATGGTAATACTTATTTATTTTTATTTATTTAGGCTAATCAAATAATTCATTTTTATTAATCAATAAGGTTAAGTTTTCTAGAAATTTAAAAACTGTGTGAATGCAATTATTTTCTTGAAAAAGGCTGGACAAGACTCAAACTCAGTTCATTTTGATTAGTTAAATAAATTAGAAAGGGAGTCTAGATATTTAAAACTTTGGAATACTTTTAAAAATTAGATTAAAAATACAAAGTAATTAATTTTGGATTGATTACTTTTTTTTGAATTTAAAAGTTGAACATTTTTTTATATTAACAAAGCTTTTTATTTAAATATATTTATTGAGATTTTATGTTTATTAATTATAAGGTCAATTAAAGAAATGGTCAAAGAAGAGCATAGGTTGTTTAAAGACTCAATTATGAACTTTGAAAATTTCATTGAAAATAGGAAAGATGCTATTGAAGATCTTCTTATTTCAAAAGAAGATATCATCAAAAAGTTTCTTAATTTCATTAATTTTTGGAAGGAAATGGGATCTTCTAAAGGTAGTGTAATATTTATTATTAAGACACTTAGACATATCATTGAGAGAAGTGACTCATCTAATTCTAAAGAAACGGAATTTGCTAATGCTGAAGAAGATAAAGCTGCAAAAGAAAAAAGATAAAATGTTATGGATGCTTTGAACACGTCTATTGTTTGCTCTAGTCTGCTCACAAGAGAAACTCAAAGAGATAAAGTTTACTTGTATTATTTGTTTAGGCTCTTAATTAGTCTTCTTGATGGAGGTAAATTATTGAATTTAATAAATGTGAGAGAACTTTAAAATAATGAAATAATTTTTTTAATAATAGGAAACAAATAAGTTTAAAATACTATGTATGAGTTCTTTATCAATAATACAGAGAGTGAATATCTATTTTAAAAGATAAATAATATTATTGAAGATGAAATTAAAATTATTAAGAAACTCGAAGGAAAAAAGACTTCATTTGGCTTAGTAAAATTTGTTTTATTTATGTTTGGTTAAAAATGATAATTTATTAATTGTTATTTAGGATTAAGCTTCAAGCAAACATTTAATTGAAAATGTACTTTAATTGATTTAATTGCTATGTGAAGGACATAATAATAAAATGCAAAGCTACTTAAGATATTAATTTAATTCTAAAATCAGCTATAATTTAGTTGAAAAAATCATTGATTTGCTGTTGGCAATTAAAATTTCTAATGAAACTTATGTAGCTGTAAAATAGTGCTTTGATACATTAACTGAATTAGTTTAAGGTCCTTGCAAACAAAATCAAATTTAGATTATCTAATCTAAATTTTTAGAATATGCAGTTGACATTCTAAGAGAAGAAGACTAAGTTTATGTCACAAACTAAGTATTTGAAAAATTAGAAGAATAAGTAAACAACAAAGATCCCAAAAAAGATAATAAAAAGGAGGACAAAAAGAATCAGTAAAGTTAGAACAAAACAAATGCTTAAATTGTTATTGAGATGCAAGAAAATTCTTTTGCTTCGGTAGCTTAAAAAGTATCCAATTAAAAGCCAACACATATTTTGGTAAAAAAGAAGCAAGCTCATAAAGGTTACATATCGAGAGTTAAGCATAAATGCTTGATTACAATATTGAGTCTTCTGGAACTTAATGAGACTGATATTTCTACTTTTAATAGAATAAGAAGAGCTATACCACTACAGGTTCTAATAAATATTATAGTTGATGTCTATACTAAATTTAATGGAATTTATAAAGGAGAATACTACCGTGAATGCTTTAATTAGGTAATTTCATTCATATCTTCCTTTTTAATAAATGACTGTTAGCTATTTTTTTTATTTCAAATTGAAAAATTACTTTTTTTTAAGAAAACTAATTAATCTTTTAATCTTAAAAATTAAGCAAGACAGAGATTAGCTTATTGATATTAATAATATTGCTGAAGAGAATAAACATGAATTGATTATTGAATTAGGATTTAATGCTTTTATCTTGGTAAATATATTCCTTTCAAAGATACCAAAAAATTAAATGGATCAAGATTAACTTGATACACATTAAATGATTTAAGAACTTCTTACTGTTTAAGAAGATGATGAAGAAGAAAATACATTGTTTTCACGTTTGAAGGATCTTCAAAATATTGCAACTACTATTGCAGGAGCTGGACTTAATATAGTTAAGCAAGTAGGGTAAACAGCAGCTAATTTGGGTGGTATAGGTGAAAAATCAGAAGAAGAACAAGAATAGATTTAGTTAGATTTTTAGCAGAAAAAAAATGATGCCATAAAATTCTTTACAGAAAAAACAATAACAATTGAAATATAAAGAGACAACTAATTGTGTAAAATATTCTTCCCAAGAATGCCATTCTTTTCATTACCTAAAGAATACAAAGTAATTCATATTCATTATACTTATTCTATTAATTTATTAATAATTCTTTTTATCAAGCTTGAATTCCACGAAGAAGTTGACTATAATAGTGATAAAGGCAAATTAAGAACACTTATTGAAAACTCAAAAGAACTCATTCATGTAACTAATTTACTAGATAATTAACCAATTCTTAATTTTAATGTTTTTTTTATTATTTAATAAGGTCATGATCCATGAAGAGGATTGTAGAGAATTCTTTAGAAGATACAGAATTATAGGATTCATAGCAGATCATAAAGTACTGTGGGAAGATTTGGCCTTTTGTTGTAACTGTTTACTAAATGCAACAATCATAGCTTCATATGGTGTTTATGATTACAAGTAATAGCAGATATAATTTTAATGCTTAAATGGGGTATGTGACTATAAAACAGAGCTTTACGATGCAAGAATGTATTAACCAAGAATGTTTGGTTATGATGGTAATACTTGGACTGATACATTTTTGAGATTGTTAGGAATTATCAATCTTGTCTTTAGTTCATTGATATTTTTCTTCTTCTTTATCAAAAGAGCTCCCATATTGCTAAAGAGCATGTGGCTGGTACTTTCTTATTTCTTCAAATCAATCAATTAATTTATCATTTTTCCAAATTTGAATAAAATAGAGTTAATTTTAATTTTTTTATTTTTTAATTTAGGAATGGTATGAAGAAGAAACAGGAAAAACTCAAAAAGTAATAAAGTTACTTTGGACTATTATTCGAACTTTCTATACATGCTGTACAGATTTTGATTTTATGTATTATACTTTTTATATGGCTGTTTGTATTGTTGGGCTTGTAGTTCATCCATTCTTTTTCGGATTCTTGATTGTCGATTTTTTGCGTATAAAGATTTTGTCTAATGTTGTCAAAGCAGTATGGATTCCTAGAGTAGAAATAGCTTTGACGTTTATGCTCTTTTTATTGGCTTAGTATTACTATTCGATTATCACATATCTTGCCTTTTATGATCAATATGGATTGCCTGATGGAAATAGATGGGCAACTTGTGATGTGTTTTGGAGGTGTATCATTACTAACATTGATTTTACATTCAAAGATTCTGGTTCATTAGGTGGTATCCTTACTGATCAGAGTTTTAGTTCCTCTTCATTATAGCCTAAAGTTAATGATGGAGAATATGAAATCATGAATACTAGATATCTTGCAAGATTCTTATTTGATAATATTTTCATTATAAGTATTGTTATTGTTTTAATTAATATGGTTGCAGGTATTTTCTTTATATTTTTTTATTTCGTAAATCAAATTATTTTTATTTTAAAAATTAGGTATTATTATTGAAAACTTTTCAGCTTTCAAAGATATATAATATGAGAAAGAGGAAGCTTTGGTATCAAAATGCTTTGTATGCGGTATAGATAGAGATAATATAGAGAAGGCGTATGATTAACTTTAATATAAGCACGGATTTAAACACCATATTAAAGTATGTTTCAATCATTTTTTATTAACTAAAATTATGTTTTATTTTATATTATAGCATCATCATTATATGTGGGATTATGTCTACTTTAGGGCATACTTACTCTATAAAGATCTAAGAGAATTTTCGGGAAATGAAAGTTATGTATTTGAATAATTAAAAACATCGGATGTCTCTTGGTTCCCCGTAAAAAGAGCCATTCATGTATAAGATGAAGAAACATAAATTAAATTATAAAGAAAATAAGAACTACTTAATATATAAGATCAAGTAATTAATTTTATAATTTTTAAAATATTTTTTAACTAAGAAATATTTTAATATTAGTGTGAAAATTTACAATCTAAGATAGAATCATTAAGATTAAAGGTAAGTGTTGTAAAATCAGAAATCGTTTGAAAATAAATTAGTAAATTACTACTTTAAATAACAAGAAGTTTTATATACTAAATTTATATTTTAATTTATAAAAAATGTTAATTATTTTAATCAATCAATTCAAAATTAATACATTTTCTCATTTTTTTATTTTAAAATCTTGAAAATATTTAATTGTCAAAATTAATTTTCCTAGATCAAAGAAGAAGAAATATAAAATAAATTTTTTTAATTTTAATAAATAATATTTTTTTAGCAGAATTTAATGAAAAAAATAATCATGGGATCTAAATTAAAATGTTTTTTTATTTTTTAAACAATTAAAAACAAAACCCTGCTTATTTATGTTGTTATTTCATATTTTTGTACAAATAGCAAAATAAATATGTAAAATTAAATCTAAAAATTTATTTAATCTTTACCAATTTAAATTTTAAAAATATCAAAATTTTTTTATTTTAAATTTTTAGTTAAACATTTTTTAATTTGCAAAGTCAGCTCCTAAAACTAAATAGGATTAAATTTTTATTTATTATCAAAATCTCTTAGCTTTTATTAATTTTTTTGTATATCCATAAAAAATCCATTAAGTAGCAATACTATGAATTATTAACTCTCTAATATTTCTTTTCACATTTTGAAAAATTTTATTAATTTAATACATTTATTTAACAATCAATATCAGATTTAGGCTTTTAAGGCTCTGTTATTTTTTTAAATAGTAAATATCAATAAAATAATTTAGAAATGGATATGATGTTGATTTGAAATTCAACAATAGATAAATAGAAATAGATATCTTAATTAAATGACAAAATAAAAAATAACTTTAAATTAACATTAAAAATTTTCTTTTATTTAGTGTGAAAAAATATTTAAAATATTAATTTAAGTTGATAATTTTTAAATTTAACATTAAATTTTTTGATAGATTTTTATTATTTTTTTAGTTTAATAATGAATAACAATAGCTAAATTTTTGAACTTTATTTTCCTCTTAAAGCCATTAAATAATATTTGATGCTAAATAGAATCAATAAACATTTTTTTAGTGAAGAATAATACAATTCTTTTTTTCATTATAATTTTTCTTCCAAAACTATTTAACGTTTTATTCTTATTTTTTATAATTGGTAAAATTAAGTGAATATTGAAAAGATTCAAATAAAAAAAATTGAAATATTTCAAACATTTTTTCAAATCATTAAGAAATTTATATTATTATTATTATTTAGATTTAAATTATTTCTATTAATTTTTTTTATTTCTAAATTTATGCAAAGTTGAGATTTAATCAAATATATATTTTTGATCATTTTAGATTATTGATTTGATAGAGTTTCAAAAATCATTAGTTTTTATTTTTGATGTTAAAAATTTTTTTGAATTATGACAACAAACACTAAATTTGATATTTAAAATACTCATCTTGATAGAGAAGAAGATGAGATAACAATTAGAAATTAATAAGAATTTGAACCATCTTAAGACTAGAAAAGTAAATCATAGTAGCAAAGCAAAAAGCTGACTAATTAGGAAAGATAAAATGCAGTATTCAGCTCATAAAAATAATTTGTGGATTCTCATCCTACCGCAACGAAATAATATCATCAATAATAATAATGCATAAAATAAGCGTAAGCTCTCTTTAATGAATTGAATCTAGAGAGAAAGGTTCTTGAAGAATAAGTTGAAATAATAAAAGAAGAAATTTAAAAAGAAAACATAGATATATTTAGAGATTTAAAAGATTAAATAAAAAAAATTCAGGGAGAGTTGTAATTAGGAGTAAAAAATGCAAATGAAGATTAAGATAAGATTGAATTATAAATATAAGATTTAAGAAAATAAAAAATGGATTTAGGCAATTAATTTGGCTATGTACTAGGAAATTTTGAAAAATTATATGATAAGACTGGATATACAAGCTAAGATATGCAAAATGTTTAGAATAGCATGCTTTTATAAGACTCTTCTACTCTTGGATACTCTAGTAGGTCTATGATGCAAAATAATAATTGATAATAAATCTAAATCTTAATTAAAATTCGTGTTATTAAACAATTTAGTTTTAATCATCAACCCACTAAAGCAACAAATATCTAAAAAATATATAATTGGAATAATATTAATTAAGTAATATTTTAGTATTAATTGTTATTTGTTGTTATTACTACATTTTGTATATTTTTAAACGTTAATAACTTAAAAAATTGTAAGATTAATATTATTCCGTTTGTATCTTTATTATTTTCAATCAGTCAATTAGTATAAAAACTTTAACTAAATTTTCCTCTTAACCAGATCCATTTATTTTAGCAATTAAATAAATATTGTATGGCTTAATAAGATATATTAAATATTTTAATATGAATTTATTTTTGATATTATTTTTAATATTTGTCCAGTCACCTAATTAAATTTCTAACATTTATGATCAAATTCAAGGAAATAAATTTAACTAAATAATTTAATCTTTCCTAAAAATTTATTTCAAAGAGATTTTTGTATAATAGTTTTACTACTTACTTAAATTAGTTTGGTTTAAATATCAAAAATGTTAACTTTTTTTTAAGATTTCTTTTATTCTTGTTATCATTAATTACACATCGAAACATTTTAAAATGTTGAGATTAATTAACATACAAAGCATTCCCCCCCCTTATTGCATTTTAAAAATTACTTTTCATGATCTGTAAAAGAGGGATTATACAAAATAAGCCTTCTTAGCAGATCAAAAAATTTTAAATTTATGTCTTTAATATGTATTATTTATTTATTAAAAATTGTTTAAAAATATTTCCCTCCTAAGTATTTAAAAATTATCTTAATAAATAAAAATCATTTTAAAATATTTTAGGATATAATATTGATAATTATTTCAAGAATGACCTATTGGTTCTAACTGTATCTTTACGAGAGATATTATATCTATGCTTTAACTTTATGATTTCTAAACTAGGAAAAATAACAAGTTTTTTAATAATAAAAATAAGAAAATATATTTTTTTTATCAATCAAAGTATAAGATTTAATAAGTTAACAAAAATCAAATCTTATAAAGTGAGAATATTAGAAATTTTATCATTCTAGCTCTAAAAATACATATTTTCACTCTGATTTGCATATTAAAGTTAGTATTAAGAAATAAACACCCTCAAATTGCAAATAAAATTAAACCTGTTCAAATGATTTTTATTAGTATCATGAAGAAATACTAATACAGCTTCTGACCTACTTTAACATTAATATTTTGTCTCAAATACCAATCTAATTTCTTATATATTATCACTTTTTCAATAATACTAAAGTGTATATTATTTCTAATTACTACATTTTTATCTTTCACAAAATCAATAATTAATTAATTTTTATATTTAGTGAGGTTTTTTAACACTTTCTCTTCTTGCCAAATTATAAAATAGTTGCTATATCCCAAAATCTACATCTGATTCCCTTTTAATTAAAGATAGAACAAGATGGTATTTTTTCCAATTTATGTAATATTGTATTTTTATTTAAAATAGCCCTTATTATTAATTAATTAAATATCTATTGCTAAAATCTTAAATGATTTCTCTAATGGATAAAAAAATAAAATACAAAGAGATAATAAATTTATAATAGAAGAGAAAAATAAAAGTATTTTATTTTCTCAAAAATAGGAAAGGATAAAAGGAAATTTTTCTAAATAATAAATAAAGTTTTTTTTAAAAATAAATTCTTCTTATTTTATTAAATTGAGTATATTTTATGGCAATATTGCTACTTTTGTTAGATAACTGAGTTTGATCTCTTTATTTTCCGCAAAATATAAAGTATTTCTAATAAAATTTTGAAAAAAAAAGTATTAATAATTAATTTCTGATAAGTAAGAAATCTATATCTTTTTAGAAATTATCAAAAAACAAGAGTTAGAAAACAAATAATTCGATATTAGCACCTAACCATACAATTAATTATGAGTAAACCTCCATCATAATAAGAGTTAAAGCACTAATCTAATCATTTGAATTCACCTTCAAGTAGGCATTTCATATTTTAAGCTAAGTTGATTAGCGATAAATATATTAATTTAAACTAAATCAATAATTTCTTCAAGAATTTTAATATCTCCCTTTTTATACTATCTAATTCTAATTCTTATGAAAAGATCCAATGACTCTTGAAAGGAGAAGAAATTAGAAACCTTCATATCAAGATTCAAGAAAAAGCGGATAATAGCCTCTAAGATAATCTCGCTATACTAAATTCCAAAATTTGCATTCAAATGGTTTGAAGTTACTTATACAACAAGATAATAAAGATGATATCAACAATTAAGAAAGTAAAAAGATAATTAAGACCTAATATCACTCTAGTTCTAGAGACCAAAGTAAAGAGCAAAGCAGAGATACTGAGAAGAATTATTAGAAATTTAATAAACCCTCCTCATTTGATTCTCATTCCTCTCCTTTTTACTCCCCTGTTTATTAGTAATAAAAACCCAGAAGAAATAACAACCCTCAGGTTTATTTTGGATACTAAGAATATGAATTTATAAACAAAAAAAACAGATAGGAGTATACAACTGTCTACTACTTTAAAGTTATAAATATAAGAGACCCGAATAAGGACTATTACCATGAAATAACAACTTAAAATTGCTAAAAAAAATTTTACTTTTCAATTGTACTTAAAAAATTAATAGGATTCCTTAATAAAAGCAGTAGGAATAAGAACTATGATATTTATTGTAACTCAATATATCTTAAACACTTAAATTAGGTGACAAAGATAAATGATTGCAATTAACCATAATGTAATTCACAATAAAGACCATTAGGTAATTTATAGGAGAAATACAAAAGTAGTTAACTCAAATTCAATATTATAGAAACTGATTAACAAACTATTTAAAATATGTATTTAGAATAAAAAGAATTCCCTTGTAATTTATCATCCTCAGTCAGGATTAGTAAAGAAGATTCTGGTTTAGAAACAGAATCATTTTTAAATACAAATAAGTATTATAATTATCTTGATAAAGAAATATTTGAATTACATAAATCAAGAAATAATTTTAAATAAGAAAATGATATCTTACAATATAAAGGATAGATAATCTATTAATAATAAGAAGAACAAGAATCTAGTGAAAACCAAGAAGATGGGTAAGAAATCATACCTTATTTTGATTCATAAAATGAAATATAGTAATCTTGCTCTCAATCTTATTCTCGTTCTCGCTCTCGTTCATATTCTCAACCAATAGATTATTGAAAATCAAAATCAACTAGTATTGATATAAATTTTCCAAATAAAAACTTATAAAACTGATAAAAAATTATACATATTAATTACAATTATTAAATATTAAGAACCACTAAAAAAATCAAGCTAATTCTTTTAATTAAGTTATAAAATAAAATTTTATTTGTATCCTAACATGATATTTATATTATCTATTACATATTTACTTTTCTTACTTCTCTGAGTCTTATAAAAATAATTTTTAGTTTACTTTAAATATTAAAACAGATAGATATATTATTATTTTTTATTTTATACACTCGTATTATCTTTATGTAATCTATTTTCATTTGAAAAAATACACTCAGTTGTAATTAATAAATTTCATAAAATGTATTAATTTAAAAATCTAATATTCAATTTAAAATTGGCTAATAAAGAATAAATTAAAAATATTTATCTTTAATTTGATAATAGTTTAATTATTATCAAAAGCATTTTTACCTTAAATTTGAAATAATTTGAAATTTTATTAGTCATCATTTACTTTTTTTATATTTTATTGGAGATTAAACATTTTTTATTTATGGATGGTTTGGCAGAATAAATTTGGTTGAAAGTGCAAAGTAATGTTAAGAAATAAAAACAAGTTTCAGGTTTTTAAATTAACAAAAGTTTAATTACTTTTTTAATAAATGAAAGGTATTTGAAAATTAGTTAGGTGTTGTAAAAATAGCAAAATAAATAAAATAGATAGAATTTATTAAATGTATTAATTTTGTTTTTAACCATATTTTTAATTTATTTCAAAAGTAAAATTTGAAAATAAAAACCAATTTCAGGTTTACTAATAAAATTAATTAAATTTGCAACTTTATTTAACTACTTTTTACATTTTTTTCATGAAATAATCAAATTACATTTTTTAATTTATTAATTACAAATGACTGATAGAAATTTTCAAAAAAAATTGATTTTTATTGCATATAGTTTAAATTAGAAGTTAAAAAATAGAAGAAAGCTCTTATCAATAAATAATATTTTAATAATATTTATTATAATGTTAATTGATTGATAAATTATTTTATTTAAATCAAATATCAAATTTCATCTTTCGTTTTTAAACTGTGTTAAATAAAGATATTAGCAATTTGATCAGTTAAGATTTCAGAAGCTTTTATGACCAATTTTTAAAATTTATGATGCTTTAATCTTTTATTTGTAGATGAGATATCTTAGCAATTTATAAATCAGATTATCAAAAAAAGATATAATATCAAATTCAATAAAAAAATTAAAAATTGTTAGATAATAAATAATTCTAATGAAATTAGTTAAAAAGGTTTCTATCACTCTATTCATAATATTAGCAGTGCTGATAGTAGGTGTTTATATTTGGGAGTTAAGAAGCTATAGTGGTGTTGTCTACCACTAACATTAGAAGTATGGAAAAGTAGAAATATCCAGAGATCAATATGCAATTCCTCACATTAAATCAAAAAATATATTAGGTGCTTCATTTGGACAAGGATATGTTCAAGCTTAAGATAGATTATTCTAGATTTTCTTAAAAACCAAATTAGGAAGAGGAGAAATCAGTTCATTAAAAGGAGAAGCAGGATTGTCATATGATATTTTCTTCAAGTAATTCTCAATTCCAAAATAATTAGAAATATAATTTGAAAAATATATTAAAAGGACACTTGGGTTACAAAGAATAGCAGAAGATATTATTACAAAGTTAGATCAAGAAGAAAAGGAAATCATTTAAGCATATTGTGATGGATTCAATTTTTACTATCATTCTCTTTCAATAAAGCCTTTGGAATTTGTAATCAGTGGAGCTACTTTCTAAGATTTTACACCTGTTGATGTAATAATTAATGAAAGAATTATGTAATAAATGGCTATCTAATTATAAATTTTAGTATATATTTTGTCTTTAAATCAAATAAAGGTTCTTACTTTTAGGGTATGAGTACATTTGGGAACCTGTCAGAACCAATCTAGCTAATCAATTTAATGAAGATATTACAGTAAAGATGTTTGCAGGAAATGGTGAATCATAATTTGTTGAAGTTACTATTGTAGATGATGAAGACTTGAAACAAGAAAACCTTTATGAAAAATATGTTAGGGGAAAATCTTTCACTAAAAGAGCTAACTTTACTGAAGAGCAAAAGCAAGCTTTTATTTCAACTTCAATCTAAAATGTCTTACATGAGTTGTTGTCTGGTAACTCTAAATTTTATCAAATTTGAGTATTTTATTCTACTCTTTCTAAACAATTTATAATTGAATAGAAATTAAGTAAAAATAAAACTCGATAAAATCAAACCAAAACATCAAAAATTTTAATCTAATTATAAATCCGATATTAAATAACAAATTTATTTAATTATTTTGTTTTAAACTAGTACCAAATGGAAGTAATGCATGGGTTATTCATGGAAACCATACTAAATCTGGAAAGCCTTTACTTGCTAATGACCCTCATCTTTCTAATACTATTCCATGCACTTGGGTTCAAAGCGAAATATTGATTGGTAAACTATAATTTATTTCTTCACTTTTAATATTTTGTGTAAATTATATTAGAGGATGAAGGTATTGTTGTTATTGGCACATCTATTTCAGGTATTCCTCTCATTTAAAATGGTAGAACTGATTATGTTTCATGGGGTACCACAGTTCTTTTTGCAGATACTTCAGATTTGTACAAAGAAGAAATTAAAGATGACACTTATTTGGTTGATGGATAGTGGAAAGAACTTAAGGTAATCAAAGAAGTTATTAAAATTAAAGGTAAGGAAGAACCTCACATCCTTGAAGTTAAGTATACTCATAGAGGTCCTTTAGTTTCATATAAATTTGATAAATTTGCAACAAATCCTTTGATTGATTTAGGTTTTTCTGCATCTTTATGCTGGAATGGCGAAATTAGAAATTCAACATTAGTTAATTCTGTTTTAAGTAACATTAAAATAATTCTTTATATGCTTTGAGTCAATATTTTTAAAAGAATTATTTAGAGCTAAGACCCATAAGGATGTATTAGAAGGATTTGGCCATATTGTTGGTCCTGTCCTCTCAGTTGTTTATGCTACAGCAGACGGAGACATCGGGTTTTATGGATATGGTAGAATTCCTGTTCACAAAAATACTATTCATTCTTAATTCATTAAGGATGGCACTACTACTGAACAAGATTGGATCCGTTTTACTTCACCAAGCGAGTAACCTTAAGTACACAATCCTCGTAAAGGTATACTGAAAACAATACATTTCTTTTCAAAATTTAGAAATAGTTTGATGTATGTTCTTTCTTCATATATATCAGAAATATTTATGATTTTAGTACTAAATTTGCTTTAAAATATTTTGAAATAACAAATTAGGATTTGTGGTTACCGCAAATAACAAGTTTGCCACTGACAATTTAAAGGGTTATTTATCTGTAAATTTGATATCTACACCAAGAGCTTACCGTATCACTTAGATGATAGAAGAAAAAATTAAGAAGGGACTAAAATTTGATATAGAGGATATGAAAGCTATGTAGGCAGATACAGTAGATTCTTATGGAAAAGATATCCTTCCTTATCTTTTTAAAATCTTCAATAGCAAGGCTTAAACTATTCTGAGTGAATAGGATTATGGTAAGGCTCTTAGAATGATTAATCACCTCAAAGACTGGGATTGTAAGATAGATGCCAACAGTTATAAAGCAACTATTTTCATGGGATGGGAATACTTCTTTTCAAAGAGTCTCCTTCACTAATTTAACACAACTGATTTTGACAGGTTTTTTATCTTTATTTTAATTCTCAAAAAATATTTTATTTCTTAAAAAATAAATCAGAAAAACTTTAACAATGGGTCCTTAATTTGAGCACTTTTACTTCAAATAAATTAAAAAATGGAGTACTAAAGAAGCAAATGATAAAGATTTTGATCAATTTTGGTGTAAAACAGAAGAAAATAAAAATAAAAAATACTCTTGTTTGTATAATCTCCTTATTGCTTTTGCATAAGTAGAAGATTTCATGACAAATGAATATGGAACAGCAGATGTAAGAAAAAATTATTTTTAAAAAATATTTATATTTTATCTATTAAATAGGTTAAATAATGGGAGTGGGGTATAATACATAAGAATAATTATCCTCATACTGCATTTGCCAAGGTACCTATTCTCAGAGATTTATACAATAGATAAGTAGATAGTTTTGGAAACAGAAGAACAGTAGCTGTTTCTATCTAGAACTGGAGAGGAGGTACATTCTAATCAGCTTATGGAGCTAATTATAGAATGGTTGTTGATATGGATAAGAAAGGAACTGATTATTGGATTGTTGATACAGGTATTTCTGAAAGTGTATTCTCTCCTCATTATGATGACTAGTTTAAAATTCATAAAGACTTTGGATATATAAACATGGAAAGAGGATTTTCATCTTTCAGATAAAATAAAAAATATTATCAAACACTAGAATATCGTGCTCCATCATAAAATCCTAATAAAGAAAACAATAGTGAATTGTGAAACAAATTTAAGATTCTTTAATTTTACTTCAATATTAAATACTTTAATGTATTCTCTATATTTTTCTGTTATGAAAATATTTTATTAAAAACTTTTTAACAATTTTTTCTTATATTAAAAATTTTTTTAAAAAAGATATTAAAATACTGAATACTCATTAAAAAGCTATTGGTATTTATTTTATCAAAAAAATTAATTAATTAATTTAACAACACTTAACTCTAGAGTTTATAAATAAAACCTTAGTAAATATTTGTATTTGATATGGAGCTTTTTGCCACAGTTTCTCATCCGCTGTAGATAGAAGAAAATAAAAGAAATTATATAGCTTTTTTCATTGCAATTATGTAGATTACAGAAATGTTGTCTTTAGTAAATGCTGTAATGATGATAAAATATGAAGGGATTATACTATTACCATTATTCATAAAATTATTAATTGGGTTAAAAATTTTTATAATCTACTCATTTTATTATTAATATTAAAGATTCTCTTCTCAGTAGCATGTATTTAAGACTTTAATAGGATTTACCCCTAAAGAAATCACAAGAAATTATTTAAAAGTTAGAATTAATGAATATTTTTTTGATTATATGATAATCATATTACAACTTTATTATATAATATTTTATGGAAATGATGGTTTTACTTTTATGGCTGCTTTTATTTTAGGTTTTATAAGTTGCTATTCTATAATTAATTATCCATACCATTTAAAATATAATAGAAATATAATACTTTTTATCTCATCCTTAGAGACATCTATTGGAGGCATTTTGAATACCTCATTATTATTTCTATGTTTTAGAGATTCAATATCTGGTTTATTGTTTATAATAATTATGATTGCTGAGATGATATTATCATTTAAATAATATGGAGATATACATTATAGAATTTTTGTATGTTAAATACTTGGGTTTAATCAAATAAAATTAAGAGATAAATTTAAGAATAAGATTTACTGTGATAGAAAAATTTCTTTTGAAAGAATATTTCCTTTAGTCTTTGTTTGCCAAACTATGGTTCTTTTAGTTACTGATATGCTTTTAAATGACCTTTATTTTTTTTACAACTTAAGATATACCTTATACATATGTTCCATACTTTTTGTACCTTCTAGTTCATACATAATTAAAAAGTGGTTTTAATTCTACAAATACCGTACTCATATTAAGTAGATATAAATAGTAGCACCTTTTATATAGAATGTAAATTAATTAGATAAATTTTTAAATTTTTAGAAGCATGAAACTGAAATCTAATTTAAAATAAATGAAATTGATTAAAATTTTGCTATTTTTAAATATATTTTAAATAAAGTCTTTGATGACTAAAGAAGATTCTTTACATTTAATGTAGATAGATAAGGGAATTTAAATAATCTTAGGATGATATTAGATGAAGAAATAATACATATTATAATAGATTTTGTTGATTTAAAGTTTTTAAGAATAGTGTTAAAAGCTTTCATTAAATTTGAATTCTATCTTTTTCAATATGAAATTACTGTAGTAAATAATGGTTAGTAATAATATGGTTTGGAGTTCGCTCAATAGTACTTTAGCACATTCTATTAACTTTCTTTATGTTAAGTTGTTTATTATGAGCATGGTTAGTCTTTTGCACCTTTTAAAAACAGATAGATATGCTAACAAACGTTTGCACACATTTAAGCATACAATAAATATATTTCTAATTAATTAATGAATAACCCTTATTAAGTACTATATGATTTATATTAATATAATTGATATAATTGATTATTTCTTTTTTACGAGATTGAAGATAATTATTTAAATTTACTATTTTTTTATTGATTAGTTTAGAATTATTTGCTATTTATTTATTGTAGTTTATTTAGATAGTATGAAGAATAAAAAATGATTAAATTTACTCTCTAAGCATTATTATCTTCCTTTAATAAAAAGTATTTTTTTATTTTGTGAAAAGTCAAATTTTATTCATATTTTTATTTAGATGAAAATTAAAATCATTTGAAACTAAAAGATAAAGAGAAGAAATAATATTTTGTTGATTCATTTTTTCATTGTAATTTAAACATTTTAAAATTGCTTAAATCTTAATTACAACAATATAATAATATTAAAATTAATTGATTAATTTGATATTATTAATTATTTTATCTATTCAAATACATTTGTTTGTAGTTTATTCAAAAACTCTGTAATAATAACATGAAAATTAAGATAATATTCAAAATTGCTCAATTTTGTAAATTTAAACAATAAAATAATCAAAAATTTTAAAATAAAATTTTAATAAAATCCCAAAATTAACGAAACTAGGTGAAATCAGTAATCGTAAAAATAGAAATGGAAAAAAATAAATTTTGATCTGCAAATATTTTTGATGAGCAAGAATGATTTTGTTTTTTTCTGAGTATTGGTTTAAATATACTCTATTATATTATAAAAAATATGTAAAAAGAATTAAATGATATATGATATCTTTTGAAAAATTAATAGCTAAACAAATCAGATTAGATTATTTTTGATAAATTAGATATTTTAGATTAGTATGCTTGACCAAATTAGAGTTGTTTTTCTTAAAAACTACACTGTGCTTGTAAGGTCAAAAGTGTTTGTTTAGAGCGTTTATGTACCTGTTCTGTGCATTGTTTTTTCTTGCTTGGCTTAGCATGTTAAGGAGCTCTCTGCATTAAAATCTCTTTGGCCATTGTACACATTAATTTATTAATTTTACTTTATCTATAAATGAATATTAAATAGGTATTAATGTATGTCTATTAATGGGTATATAAGATATGCATCAATGGAAATAGTTTAGGAAAAAAAAGATCAGCAAAGAGAAAATCAAAAAATTATGGGGTTAACACATTGGAATTATATGATGGGGTAATTCTTATTTAGTTCTTGCATTTGCTTAATAATTGGACTATTTTACTACATAATCTGTTATGCTGGAGGAGTATATGCAGGTATAAATTTTGTTAAAGGCTTGATTGTATATATCACTTTTGTAATTGCTATGGTTTGCTAATTATACTTTTTTACTTCCTTCTTCACTAGTTAGAAACTAGCTTCTGATATTATTTCATTTGTCAATTTGTTTTTCAGCTTTGTATACATCTTTGTTCTTTTAACCGATATTCACAATAACAAGCTATCAATCTTCTTGCTATCTCTAGCACCTTAGGCAGCCTTAACTATAGGCCTTATGAGCGATGGCTGGAGTATCTTGGGATAGTAAATATTTTTTTTATTATTAGTTTGCAAAATATTAAAATATAAATTTCATTGGACCATTATGATTTTTAAAAAAATTTTAATTAATTTCTTTTAATAATCTATAAATAGATTAGAGTTAATCAGTATAAACTTTTCTGCCAATGAAGCTATCCTTGTTTTGATTTTTGATATTACTGTTTATCTCCTACTGTATCTCTACTTGGATTAAATTTGGCCAAATGAATATGGAACTTAAAAGAGTCCATTCTTCGTATTTCATTCTATTAAGAATTTATGTTGCAAAAAATCAAACCAAAATAGCTCAGAATAAAATAATACATATGTTGAATTTTATGATGTTGAAATGGCCTCTTAAAACTTAGATAGAGAAGCACCTCTCTAAAATTAACAATAGACAAGTGGAGTACTGAATTAAGCAGAGGATAAAAGTAGTGCCATGTATCATTAACAAATAGATACAACTAATTTGGTGAAGAGTTTGTAGATTTCTAACCTCACTAAACACTTTCAAGGCTATTATGCTGTCAAGCAATTATCTTTAAACCTTTATTAAGGTTAAATATTTTGCCTTTTAGGTCATAATGGTAATATTTTAAATTTATTATTTATAAAGAAAAAAGCCTCTTTTTAAATTATTAATTAGGTGCTGGCAAAACAACTACAATAAATCTAATTACAGGAATGATTTAAAAGACATATGGTTAAGTTACCATGAATGGATTAGATCTGGATAGAGATTTAGATGAAATTAGGAGAAGTATTGGGTTGTGCAGTTAAAAAAATATTTTGTATGATAATCTCACTGTTGAAGATCATTTGTGGTTTTATGCAAGAATTAAATTGATTCCAGATAATATTATTTAAGAAGACATTTAGAATATAATTACTAAATGTAATCTTCATAATGAAAGATTCAAGTATGCATAGCATCTCTCAGGAGGAAACAAACGTAAACTGTGTTTAGCAATAGCGCTAATAGGAAAATCTAAATTCATTTTCTTAGATGAACCAACTTCTGGTAATTTATTTATTAACTTAATACAAACTATTTTTTAATTAAAAATTTAAAACATAATAGGAGTAGATGTTATGACAAGATAACATATTTGGGAGATTCTTAGAGAAGTTAAAAATGATGGTAGAGTAATAATTCTAACTACTCATCATTTAGAAGAAGCAGAAGTCTTAGCAGATAGAATAGGAATTATGGCTTAAGGGTAGTTGCTATGCTTAGGAACAGTAGATTATATAGTTCATAAATTTGGAGTTGGCTATTTTTTGAAAGTGCAAAGTAAAAGTGAAACTGAAGAAGGTATAAGTCAATTTATCCAAAAAAAATCTTAATTAGAGTAGTCAATTAAGCAATTAATACCTAACTCCTAAAAAGATCCTCAAACACAAGAGCAGAGTTTAAAGTTTTTACTTCCATTTAACAGTTCTAGCCTATTCAGCAATCTATTTAAATTTCTTGAATAAGGTATTATAATTAAAATAGCTTATTCATTTATTTACAATAAAATTTACAGTTTAATTTTCTAACAAAAATAATAAGAAAAACTTTATCAATTTTAAAAAAAATTTCTTTTAGTTTAAAAATAATAAAAAATTTTGAGGTTTCTTAGTTTTAAAATAAATCTGTGAAGCTCAAAGAGAACATTAACTCTTTTAATTTTTACAAAAAATAAGATATTCTACTAAACAGATTATCATTTATGAAATTAAAGATGATAGATTTCTAAATATTTATTTTCATGTTTTTTATTTTTAGATAAGGACCTCATGATTAACATGCAAATAAATTCTTTAGAGGATGTTTTTGTAAGCATTGGAACAGATGAGCAAAGATATTTTAACTTAAACTAGGACTAGGAATAGCAACAACAATAATAAAGATAGGTAGAAGTAGGATATTCAGATTTTTCAAATATTTCAATTCCAGAATTTTTAAAAGACGAACCGTTCTTCTCTTTTGGTACTTAAATGTAGGCAATCGCCACAAGAAGGTTAAAAATGCTGATTAAGAATCCAGTTCAAATTATATCTTATTTATTCCCTTTTTCAATAGTAGGAATAGGATACCTTTTTGCTCATTAAGCTCAAGATAATTATGAAATTTTCTAAATATTTGTAACAATCGGTAAAATTTATAGAGACATACCATATTTACTAAAAAATATTATCAAAATTTAGCTGTTTGTTTTCTCTGTAATTCTACTGGAAGTACTTTTATCATAGAAAGAGAAAGGAGTCTACTTTATACTCTTAGAGTTATGGGATGTAAGTTGATACCTTATTGGATGGGAACTTTTGTAATAGACTTTATTCTGGCTATGATATATTTCTTAGTTGTAATAATCATAGTATATTACTGCAGTTTGAGATCTGTAGCTCTTTTGGACTTTTAATAGATGGCTTATAAATCTTTTGTAACAATTTTTTCAGCAGTAGCTACATCTTATTCTTATAGTAACATGTTTGAAAAATCCTACACTGCATACATGGCCTTTCCTTTCTTTTAATTATTCGTTAATTTTTATTTAGGACTTTGTTTTATTATTCTTAGTATGAAATTTTCTCCACTTTAAATTGTAAGCTATTTATTTTTCCCACTTGGAGTTAACTCTCTGGGAACAGGTATTTTAAATTATGAAAGTTATTTTAAAAATAAAAATTTATTTTTTTAAAGATCAATCTAAAAATTCCGAAAGATTACCTTATCTCTACTTCAGCATTGGTTCTTTAAATACAGTGGCCTTAGTTTCAAGCATATGTCACTTAATAGTTGCTATATATTTAGAAAAATCACAAATCCTTTCCTATTTTAAGAGGAAAAACTAATTCACTCCTATTGTTTAAATACAAAGAGATAATGATGTAGTTTAAGAAGAATAGAGATCTATGTCACAAATAGATCCAATAACTGCAAGAAATATTAGTAAACAGTTTGATAATTAATATTTAGCTATCAGTGGTATAAGCTTTGGAGTTTAAAAAAAATAAATATTTGGTCTACTTGGTCCTAATGGAGCTGGTAAGACTACTACTTTTAATATTCTTACTGCAAAGGATAATTCGTCTTCAGGATAAGTATTAGTCAACTAAGAATAAGCTATTTAAACAAATGAACAAGCTTGGTAGAATGTAGGAATATGTTCTCAGTAAGATTTTCTTTGGGATGACTTAACTGTGTATGACCATTTAGCTATTTTTACATCTCTAAAAGGATTGCATGGAGAAAAGAGAGAAAGGGCAATTAAGTAAACAAACATTTAAAAATAGTTTCATATGTTTTAACTTCCCTAAAAAACTTTAAATAGGTATTTTTCATAAACTCTTCAATTAGAAAATTATATTGATAGAAAATCTGAAATTTTATCTGGAGGTAATAAACGTAAATTATGTGTTGGAATGGCTCTGATTGGCTCACCAAATGTTCAGTTTTTCGATGAGCCATCTAGTGGATTAGATCCAATAGCGAAAAGATTCCTTTGGAATACTTTAAAGCAAAACCTTTAACTTAAAGATGCATCAATTGTTTTGACAACTCACTCAATGAATGAAGCTGAGTCTTTGTGTTCTAAGATAGGTAAGTTTTTTAATATTTAATTAAGATTGAATTTTAAATTATATCTTTTTATTAAGGAATACTTGTAAATGGGTAATTCTAATGCATGGGATCTCCTGAACATTTATCTAATAAATTTGGTTAAGGATACAGACTAAAATTGGTTAAAAATCCAAATCATTTTACTTAAGAAATAGATTCGATAGTTTTAAATTCTCTTGAAAATGCAATTAAGATAATTGATCAAGAAAAGACTCTGATCTACTAAATACCTTCATAAAATTTTATTTTCTCAAGAGTTTTTGATATCGTTGAAAATAGACTTCAGAATAAAATTGAGTAGTATAGCATCCACCACACAAATTTAGAATAAATTTTCTCTTATTTTGCTAACTTTTAACAATAATTTGTAGAACCACCAATTTCCTAATCTGAAGTTCAAGTCTGTAATTGTGAAGTAAAAAAATTTAATAGTTTAATTTTTTTATTCATAATGTGTCTAATAAAAAAGGGTATGAATGCAGTTCGTTGGTGCACAATGTGTTGCTGCTGTTGTGTGTGGTGAGAAATTTAATTAAAATTATTACCTTGATCTCTCAAAAAGCATCAAATTCATTCTCATTAGAAAAATACCTAATTTCTAATTAAAAATTGGTTATTTTTGTAAAAGTCTTTAATGAATAATATTTATTAATTTACCTAAATTATATTGTATTTTTTTTAAAAAATTTTTAATTTGAATAATTTAATTTAATATTTCTACATTTTTCAATCTATTAATTAAATTTTTAATAATTTACATTTTAGTTTTACATTATAGGCCTTTTATTTTCAGTTTATCTAAAACCTTTATTTAACATACTGTTACTTCTAAAATGTATTGAAAATATTGACTTCTTATATTTTTTAAATGTTGATAAAAAATAATTTTAATTTCAAAATTTAAAATATTATTGTATTAATTTCATTTAAAATATTATTGTTTTAATTTAATTTCAAAATTCTACACTTTTTTAAACTTGGAAATTTAAGTACTAAACTTAAACTAAAAATTCTAAAAGAAAATTTTTTAATTCTATGTTCATCATTTTTTAAATTAATCTTGGCTTGATCTGTATCTATGGATTTTTAATAAAATCATATTTCTTAATAATTTTGTTTAATTTTTTAATGGATTTCATTTGGAAAATAAATTTGAAATAAGAAACTAAATATAAATAGATCATAATTTTGGAATTATTATTAAAAACAATAAAATAAATAAATTTTTTAAGAATAAGTCGCACACTTCTAAAATAAATAGATATTACTAAGAATGTAATTAATATTTATTGATTGGAATAATTTTTATTATAATGGTCAAAAATATTTAATATCAACAAATCTTTTTTGTTAGAAGGCAAAATACTAAATAAAGAGTGAGCTAAAAAAGTAATAGAATAATTTTTAATAGTATATAATTTAGCGTAATATTTTTTTGATATTTAAAATTCTATTTCAAAAACTTGATTTCTTCATTTATTTTGACTAATTATTTTGTATGGAAAAATCCTTCAATACATACTTTCTTTAGTTAACCTTTATTGGAAATCTAATTGTTTATATCCATTCGTTTGCTTATTTAATAATATTTTACTCATTACAGATATATATGAATGTTGTTTTTAAATTTTATAGCTTTGTGTTAATAAAAAGACTTACAACACTCAACTCATGATTGATTTTCTTGATTAATTATTTTTATATCAATTTTTTGCAGAAAGTTAAAATCAAATCCTTTTGTATATCTTGATAAATAGAAAAGTAAAAGGATAGTAAAAGCTGTTTTAAAGTAAAAAATTAACTAAGTTAATACATTTATTTGTGCTTTATGATATCAGATAATGCCTATGAGATTCTAAAGGAAGATTTAAAAAATTATAATGAGCAGTTGATATAAATAGTAAAATTATCACCTCGCTATATTTCTTCCAAACCAACAAATAAAGAAAAGAATCAGCCACAAAAAATTTAGTATTTTGAAGGATCGTAGAACTTAAAAAAGTTAAAAGATATAACTCCTTAATATGGATTGGATCTTATTAATAGGCATCTAAAGTAGTTTGAGAAATAATAAGAATAAATGAAAAATGAATAAACATCTAGTAATAATTAAAATATAAAATATGTATCAAATGATGATAAAAAATTTAAAATAATTAACAATGATAAAAGTCCTCTAAACAAATAAATGTTGATTACTAGGTTCATTTAAAGAAATCAAAAGGAGCTCACATAAAATTATGAAAATATAGAAGAAGATCTTAAAAAACCATTTGGTTTTAAGACTTAAATTACTGAGAATCACTCAGAATAAGAAGTAGATAAAAGGTCTGAAGCTATATAAAATGCTAATAAAAATAAATAAGGAATTTAAAAAAGCAATGAAATTTTTCAAAACACAGTTTGTAATTTTAGAAGAAATCGAGTTAGTCAAATTAAACCTACCATCTCTCCTAATTAAGTAGATCCATAAAATGAATAGAACATTAACAATACCAGTAGTGACAGAAGGACACCAAATTTATCAAATAATAAAAGAGCAGATGAAAGTCAATAATCTACTGCGAATACTTCAAATACAATTTATAGTTAAAATATTTACAATAGGATTATTTTGAAGTAAACTGAAAGGAAGAGAATGAAGCTTCAAAGTATAGGGTAGATCAATGAATTTAATTTAATTCCCATATAAAGTTTGTAGGGATTGGAAGAATCTTCTATGACTCACAAGGCTTCATTAACAAAGCAAAATTTTCATCCTAACCATAAGACAAAGATGAGCCACTCTTTTTATAATCCAGACAATAAAAATAATTTTAAAAAATAACAATCAGGAAATCTAACTTCTTTACCTTCTTAAAGTTTTTACAATATAGATTCTGATAGTTTTATTTCATTTAGTCCAAATAAATAACAATCTTAGAGAAGTAGACCATAAACTCATTAATAATTTAGAAGAAAAATCTATTCTTCACATTTAAGCTACAAGTAGCAGCAAGAAACCTAAATAGCCCAAAATTTAACAAGCAGGAAATCTAATAATAAAATAAGAATATCATCTCCATATCTGCAAAATAATTAGGCTTATTCAACCAATCCATTATTGCTTGATTAAAAAAATCCTGATTCATAATAAAGCATAAATAGAAGTTAGAATTAATAACAAGATTAAGGATTGTTTTAGATACATTCATATCATACTTAAAACTCTTAAATGAAAATTAAACCATCAGTAAATTTTCTAGTTAATTAAGAAGAGGATTCCTGCACCAAAAAAAATAAAAGCGATTAAATGAGTAATATAAATATAAATAAAAAGAGATAAGGGATTTTAAGGCAAATGAATGATTTCAAATAAAGAGTTAATAGAGAAAAAGAGCTTAAATTATAAGAAGCAAAACTTCAAAAAAACATAAGCAAAAATGATAAAGAACTTACTATAGAAGCTGTAGGATTCACATCATTTAAATCCATTTAAAATTAATAAAATATAAATAATCAGCAATTTATGACAACAGTTTAAGATACTTGCTAAAATTGCTTTACTACTAATGAGGCAAATAACATGAGTATTGTACATATGACTGATTAATTTAACCTTAGTTCTATTTCATTTGAATAAAAAAACAATAAACTTCCGCATAAATCATATGGAAATAACAATTTAGAAAACTAAGGTAAATCCCAATCACTTTAAAGATCTCCTTCAAAAGGATGTAGCTTAGATCCAAACCAAAAATCTCGTTAGTTTGTTGCAGGAGTTTAGAGCAATAAAATAAAAGAAGAAGAAGGAGGTAATAGTGTTAGAAAAAGTATCAAAAATTTATCTAAATATGAGATTATTAAATAATAAGTTGAAAACGAAAAGAAAAGAAAAAAAATGTAAGAAATTGTGGCACAGAGTGAGATTGAAAATCAACGAATTTAAAAAAGATAACATCTCTAAAATTTGTACATAAGATTATTGAATTAGCAAGGGTTTAGTTTATATGTAGATAATAAAGAATAATCCCCAGAGTTAAATTGTGATAGCTCGACTTAGTTGATAACTGATAACAGTCTAAGTTAAAATTTCAGAGTCAACTAAGATTCTCCTTGTATTAAAAAGCTTGTTAAATATTATGATAATAAATATGGTGATAAATTTGAGCAGTAGTTCTCAAGCTAACAAAATGACCTTTAATCTAATCAAACTTTTGGGATATATGATCAACCACCAAGCATAACCCATTTAAAAAATCCTTAGCTTTTCTCTAGCAATAATCAACGTAATCCAAACAAAAAAATTTCTAAAAGTAAAGATAAAAATGTAGACATGGGTCCATGGAACTCTTAAAACGATGATGACTTAGAGGAGTTACTAAATAACAAAAAGATTATTTGATACTTTGTTTAATTATCTATTTCAAGATTTTCTGCTTTATTTCCTAAAATAATTTGATAAATTATAATTTTTGTAAATTTGTAAATAAATTATTTTCTTCTCTGAATATATTTAAATGTGTATTTGTTTACTTATATTAACAACTTAACATT
>JH720335.1:0-118247 GCA_000231825.2 Tetrahymena elliotti 4EA
ATTTATAAAGGACTAATGAATGTAATTCAGTCATAATATTTATTAAATAATTCTTCTACTCAATCAAATCTTAATTCAAATTTTTTTTACAAGATATTACTTTAGAATTCTGTAGGAAATTTTTGTTGTAAAAAAAAATAAAAAAATAAATTAAATTATTAATTTTTTAAACATCTACTCAAATCAATAGTAAATTAAGATAGGTAAAGAAAATAAAATTAATTTGATAATTAATTGGATTTTTAAAATATTATTTCTTAAATGTGGTTGTCGAAATAAATAAAATTTTTAGAAGGAATTTTATGTTTAATCAAGTAATATTTTCAAAAATGATGAATAGAATAATTACATATAAATAGTTAAAAAAATTAAAATTTCATAATTTTTTATTCTAGATTTATTTATTGATATTGAATTTTAAAATATATTTTTTAAATAAAAAAAATTAAATATTATTTGAAATAATTCCTTTAAAAAATATAAAAATAATTTAGAGTTTAAAAAATTAAATGTTTTAATGCCAAAATTGAAAACAAATTTATGAAAGTGATTAAGATTATTAAACACAAAATTTGCTTGTTAGTTAGTTATTTTATTTTCAAAGGCATAGCTAAACACTTAGAATCCAGAAAAAGCCAAGCAATCCTTCATTTATTTCTTCTTCTTAAATATTTTGAATTTCTTTTTTGAAATGAGTAATATCTAATTAGAATTTCTCTTAAATTAACTGAGCAATTTATGGAAAGTCTTAGCTTTAAATATAAGCTATACAAGTGTATAAGCATAAATAGCAGATTCCTGAAGCATGTGTTAAACTTTCAATAATATCTTATTTGTACTTAAAATATAAATAAATTAGATAATATAATGGCGTATTTGAATTTAAAACTTTACTTCAATTTCATAATTAGCAATATTTTTTGCCAAACCAATATAAAATTAGCATTTATTTAAATTTTGTTATCCATCAATTACTAAATCATATATTTCAAATACTTCATCAGCAAAATTAACTATTATATTTTCAAACTCTAAAAGCACTTAAATATTTGTATTGTTTCTATTTTCAAAAAGCAACTAAAATATTTAAAAATTTGAACCCAAATTATGCCTTTGGATAAACTGATTAAAAATTTTTGAATGCTTCTTTATTTAACCTAAGTTCTTTAGTATTAAAAAGTTTATTTAACTGTTATAAAAACTAATAAGTAATAGGAATTTAATACCTTTTAGAACATTTTAGCATAAGCTTATTTTGTATCTTAATCTACTTCATTTAGGAGGTATTTTAAAAATAGCTAATCCTTCGAAAAATAATCCATAATATTGAATTTCTCCATTTTAGATTGTTAAGGTTCTACATTAAAAAAATTATTAAATAACAAATCAAAATAAAAACAAAAATAATAACCTTTTAAAAATTCCTTCATTTCCAAAAATCTTTTAACAGAATTTTCAATGTTAATTTCTTGATCATTATAATGTTTTAATTTAGATTCTTTTAAATCTTTTGGAATAACCTAATCAATTGAGCTTATTTTATTAAGATTTTCTCCATAGATTAAAGTCAGTCTTTCTTTATCTGTTTTAGTAATGAAAAATTATGTTTAAGGATTGATTATATATTAAATTAAATTTTACGGTTGAATAAATTTTTAGATTGCTAACTGGCTATTATTATGTTCTAATATTTTTTATACTAATATACAAAAATTAAGTTTAATTTTCTGTGCTATTTTAATGATAAATTACAATATCAATATTGAAAAGATCAGAAACTGCTGTGACTTTTTTTATAACTACATTTCTTTCGTTTTCATTTATCAAAATAACTGGACCTTCAATTACCTTTAATGTATCTCTAACTTAAACTTAGACAAATACTTAATCAGCCTTTAATTCTCCTAGCTAATCTTAGAACGAAAATAATCTATAGCAATTCTTTGGATATAATCTCTTATTGCTTTGAGAATTTTCCAAAATCTATATTATATCAAAGAGTTAAAATACATTTTTTTAGAAATAAACCATACCTAATCCTTCAATATATTTTTCAAAATTGTAAAAAAATAGTCTTAGGAAAGATTATATTTAGAATTTATAATTTAATAATAGTTTTCCCTAAATACTCTCTATGATTACTAAGCAAGAATATCATCATAAGGTAACAACTAATTTATATTATTGTAAATCTAATCTTAGTCACTAAGCAGCTCATTTAGTTGATCTCCAAGTTAAATTTATATCCTTTGAGCAGTATCTTAACTTATCCATCCTAATTCAGGTTTATTATAGTCAATTAAATATAATCTATTTCTCTTTTTAGTTTGATGATTGCAATGCTTTTTTGGTATAATGTATAATAGATTTTGATACTTCATTAATGTTTCTTCCTTAAAATTATCAAATGAAAAGAATAACGAAGTACAACCATTTATCTATAACAGAAGACAATTTATTTTTTGTTATGAAATATTTTAACCTTTCTTTAGTTACTTTTTTTAAATTAAAGTATTGATTAGATAAAAATTTGTAAAAACATTTGAGAAATCAAAATAAATGTTTAAAATTAAAACTAAAAATAAATTACTTTGACTAAAGAATCAAATTATTTTAAACTAATAATACCAAATTCCAAATCATTTTCAGATTCAGAAATCTTTTTACTTTTATCACTCATATCTTTTTCAATTAGTAAGGATTTCCATAAAGCTTGATTTATAGTCATTTATTGTTCATTTAAGTCCGTAATTTAAGAGTAATCTCCAACATTTTATAGTATATTTAGCATTTCCACATTATATTATTTCTAAAAATACTCATTATTTTCTTAATTTTAAAGGGGTAATTATACCTCAATCAACAAGGCTTCGTTATTTTATTTTCCCAAATAGCAAAAATGTTTGGATAGAATATTAAATTAAATTAACATTTATCTGTAAAAGATCCTTTAAATGAAATCAGATTCACTTCTCTCAAACATAATTCTTACAATATTCTAACTTTAATTTGATTCTAATTGTAATTCCTTTATCAAATAAGAGTTATATTCATAGCTAGGAAGATGAAAAATAAATTTAGATGGACTAACAACTACTCTGAATATTTATTAATAATTTTTTTCTGGTTATTCTTGATTATCCTGCTTTATATATAAAAACAAAATTAATTGATTCAATTAAAATGAAAAAGTTGTTTTTTATTACAAATTATAAGAATTCAGTTATTTTCTAGCCTTTCATTCTATTCATTAAATTATTTAGGAAGAAGTAATGCTGGCTTGAATCCACTTTTTTTAATTATTATTCAATTGAAGAGATCTCAAAAAAATCAATCTTTTTAATTTAAATTTAGAATATTAACTTTTAAGATTGATCAAATAAAAATATGAAATTACTTTTTTGTTTGAAAGTAAGACCAGCAATAAATATTAAATTTTAAAATCAAGGGAACTTGTTATGTATTATGTAATTATATTTTTTGAAAAAGCTTCATCATTTTTTGTTTAACCAATCTGTTTATCCTTCAAACTTAGTTTTAGAGCAAAATTTTCAGCAGAATAGACTTTCATAAAAGTTGATATTTAAGGAAGAGTTAATAAAACATTATGAATAGAATGCCATTCATAAATTTCATCAACAAAATTAACCGTTTGATATGTTGAGGTAGTTGCATAAAACATAGGAGTGCTTGTTGCAAAAATATAATTGTAAGATTAAATCTGCTCCACTTTTGGATTTATCAATTCTATTTTGACTAATCCAACAGATCTAAAATTCAAGAACATTGAGTATTTTATATTTTAATTAGGCATATTAGTTTCTTGAAGATACATAAAGCTGCATTCCTCTTCTCCCTATTTTATTTTTTTTATTAATTTTTTAATTTTATTAAAAAAATTCTAATGAATACAAGATTATAAAGGTCTTCAAATATCAACTATTATTACTTATTAACAGCATATGCTCCTAAACTAGTAGCTTAGATTGTTTCAGTATTATCTAAAATATTCAATATTGAGTTATCAACCTAATTAATTGAAAATAATTTTATTTAAAGAATTTATGTAAATTCTTTTTTTTTTTTTACTTGCTTTCTTTCCTTTTCATTTTCATGAAAACCTTAAATTTCCTTTATGTTTATTTTATTAAATCCTAACACTTCTCCTTAAATCTCTACATTAAACTATTAATATTTGTCAAGTTAATTTTTCTTTGCATTTATGAAAGGGAATCTAGTTTTATTTAAAAATAGTGATGATCTCTAATTAAACAAATAAATGAATAACCTTTTGCATTCTTTGGAGTTCAACTTAAGATTAAATTCTTCCTCTTACTGATCATCTATTATAAAAATATTGTTCAAATTAATTTATTTTGTTTATTTAATTCATTACTGATTAAGTTCTTTTAATATTTATCTAATGGTGATGGGTATTTAAATAGGCTATTTATTTTTTCTATTTAAAAATATTTTTTATCAATTGATTTTTTGACTTCTGCTTTTAATTGCTTTTCAGAATTTTTCTATCCTTGAGAAGACTGGTTTTGATTATTTTCAATTTTTACATATTCCATCTTTACCTTAATGCAATTCAACTCACATTATTTTTATTGCAAATATGCCTAAATTAAGGGATAGATTTCATCTGCTGAATATTACTTTTCAGTAGAAATCTAGTATTTATATGTGATAGTAGGAGACAAAGTTTAGTCTAATTAAGAATTAACATCTTTAGACTCATCTTCACTAGAAGAAAAATTAAAATCCATATGCTCTAAAATAAATTCAATTACTTTCTAACTAATTATTAATCAATTTTTTATGCAATTAACAGATTTTTTGTATCTTAATTATGTAAAATCTTCAAATATCTTTATTTCAAATGAATGAATATTAATAATAAAACTATTTTATTTTTTCTATCAATTCTTAATTTTTTTACTTAAAAATAAAATACTTAATTTACCTTTTGTTATTTTTTTAAAATCATATTCTATCTGGTTACATTTTGCTAAAATCCTTTTTTTTAATTTTTAAATACTATAATATTATATCTTAAAAATTTTAATTTCATAAATTTATGATCTTTTAATCAAATAAAGCTTATCAGGAGGAAAAATTATAACCAATAAAATCATCTTTTTAATTTATGAAGACTGATATTTAATTTCAAAAAATAATTTCAATTCCTCTCTCAACAATATAATTTTTAATACTTTAAATAGGTAATGCTTATTAGAAGCACTGAGTCAAAACAGATATTAAATAACTTATAACTATACTGTTTTTTTTCCCTCTTAATAAAAATAAAAAGATAATTTTGTATATAGTTTTTGTGCTTAAAAGCATTTAGAATTATCGCAGTTTTAATAGTAATTATTTTGGAAATTACTTTGTTAATAAATGTTAAAAATCTTAATTGATAATTGATTTATTTTGAAAATTACATCTATTTTGAAGTAAATAAATTGAATTGCTTGATGTAGAAAATCATCGTTTTTGATGAATTGAATTTAAGCTGATGTTTTTAAAAATAATTCAAAGATAATTTAGAAAGGTACTTTTATGTCTCATAATCAATTAGATTTGTAATTTAAAATGTAACAATGATTTAATATGAATAAAATTGCACATAAACAGTATTTTTTCATCATTTCTAGTATATTTAAAGACTATTTTGTTGGATTTTAAATTACATAATAATTATTTGTTAATAAGTAAATATCTTAATTTTTAAGGCATTAATAAAGAAAATAACCTAAAATTAGTAATGAAATCAGATCAAAAGAATTTTATATAATTAGAGTAAGAAAGCGATAAAAAAGATTATTATAGAAGACTAGGAAGGTTTATAACATTTGGGAAATGGAGAGGCAAGCCTCTTTTTTATTTAGGACCTGATTGTAAATATTTAGTTAATTTTAAACCCTTAGACAATTATAGTAGTTAAAAAACTCAATAAATGGCATCAATTTCCAAAATTAACTATGAAAATAATTGCTATTTAACTACCTCTTGAAATTTGCAATCTCATTCATTTATTTATAAAGATAAATTTTTTATGCCGATGTACTTTGCTTTGATAATAACTTCAGTAGTCGCTTGTTACTTCTGCAGATAACTTTAAGATTCATTATGGTCATTTGTTGGGGCTGTTTCTATAAGTATTTTTGAGTTGTTTATATATGCAATCACTGCTTTTTTAGATCCTGGCATCGTTTAAGATCCTGAATTAGATATTGAAGAACTTTAGCATAATTCCTAAAGGTATTAATTAATCTTTGCATCAATCATTTCTTAAAAAAAAACAACAATTTTTAGAAAATTATATAAATGAAGCATTTAAAAAACGAAAATTATTTTTATAATAAAAGTATATGCCATACTTGCAAAGTAAATAAGAAAAAGGGGAGATATCATTGCGAATTTTGTGATGTCTGTATCGATGGACATGATCACCACTGTCCATGGACAAGTAAATGTATTGGTAAAGGAAATATTATTCCTTTTTATATGTTTTTAATTACAACTAGTGCTTTCTTTATCTATCACTTCTTAGTTTCTTTTAACTAAAAGAAATGACATACGTATTAGATTTTAAAAAGTATTTTAGCTTTTATTAAAATTGTTTTCATGTTTAAATATTATATTTTATGCATTTTTTGGCTTTAATTAAAATATTAATATAATTTCTTCCACAAATTCTTTCAACAATTTAGCATTTTGAATAAAAGAAATAAATATCTGCAAAAACTTCATCAAAAAAATCAATTTGCTTTTAAAACTAGAATAAGCTCACAAATACTAAATGGAGTTAAATAAGCACTTATGAAATTACTTCCTAAATCTTTTATTTAGTTAATATAATAAATAGTTTTAACTATTAGATATAATTTATATAAATTAATCTTTTCTCACTGCAAAAGATAATATTTTATTTTAACAATGACTGAACAATTTATTGATGAAATAAATTAAAAAAAGCAAATAGAATTTATTTGATTTGTTTTCATGGAATATGATGAAATAAATTACATACAAATAAATATTAAAAGGAAAGAATTTGAAAATAATTTTTCATTTGTATTAACAAATTTGAAAGTACTCTAGTAATAACTATAAAGAATTGCATTATTAAAATTCTAATTGCAATTACTAATCTAAAGATAAAAATATTGATTGATCTAAGCAAATTAAATATCTTATATTGTAAGAAAATAGAGTTTAAAATAAAATATTTAAATAGAGACTAACTAAAATAATAATCTCAATAAATAAAAAAATATTATTTTAATAAATTCTATTTGTTTTTCCACTTGAAATTAGAAATATTTATTCTAAATGTACTCAAACAGTGTAAAAGACGGTTAAATATTAAACTTTTTTTATCTATTATTTAATATTATTTTTATTATTGTTGAGTAAAAAATAGAATATTAATTTCTATTTACAAAAATAATTTTATTATAGAAATATTTATAAATTTTATGAGAGGGATAAGCAAGCAAAAACATTTGGTGTAAAGTAAATAAACAAACAAACAAACAATAAATCAGCTGTAAAAATAATAAAAAATGCTTGAGTATTTACAGAAAAAAGTTAATATTATTTATAAGATTGATAATTTTTGGTTGTTAGGGCATTGATTGAGTATTTAATTATATGTTTAATCTCCAAAGAATTCTTGATAATACAAATGTTTATAATAAATATGATTTTAATTGCATATTTCCTACATAAATCAATGATTAGGAACCAATGATGATGCAAATACTGTAACTATTGCACTAACTTAATTTTTTGAATATTCTTTGCTATCCTTAGGCCATTTTATAATTGCGATACCATCTACAACACCATCCCAAAAACAACTCTATGCAGCACACGCTCCTGTACCCGTACTCTGCATGATCATACAATTTACCATATATTTATAAGGTTTTTATTGTTTTATTAAGTATTCTAATGTTTATTCGCATATTTCGTTAATCCATTAGGGTACCATATCTTCTTTATAATCTTTTCCTTGTAATACTTTTTCTATATAAGTAACTACTTGCTTTTCTGTTTCATCCTGCTAAAATGTTTATTCATCAATATTATCCTCAGCCATTTTATTGAAATTCTGGTTTTAAATTTTATTAAATGTGAAACTCTACTTTTTTTGTATTATCTATCTATCTATTTATTATAAGTGTTTATTTGATATATTTTTTTACAAATTTTTAAAATTAAAATATCCAAAATAAAGAAAAATATTGATTATTGTTTAAAATTTTCATGACTTGTTATATCACAAACTCCTTTTATATCTTCATAACTATGAAAAGTTACAACTTTAAAATCAAATTACAAATCCAATATTCAAAAAATATTTTAAAAAAATGTCAAAAAGTATTTTTTAAGCAATTTTAAAAATAAATTTGAATTTATTCTATTCATAAAATCAATTTTTGTGTAAACATTAATCAATCAGATAAAGAAAATTTTTAATTGTTTGAAAAGTGCATTCATTCTATTTTTTACTTTAATTTAAGAATCTTTTATTGATAATAAATTAATTATTTTTATTAGCATTTAGAAACTATCTATTTTTTAACCATAAAAATCTTTTAAAAATGGAATACGAGTATTTTTATGATAGAGAGATCAAGTTTGATTTATAAACAAAGAAACTCCAACCTTGCTAAGGAGAATTTGAAATGAGTAGTTAAAATTATATTGAAGATTTTAAAGGAAATGCAGACTGTGATGGAGTATTAGTTTTAACAAATTTGAGATTAATATGGTATTAAAAAGATGATAAAAGAATCAATTTGTCAATAGGTAAACAAAGAATTTATTTTAGTACTTATTAATAAGATATTTTAAGTCCTCAATAAGATTTATGAAGCTCAATTAAAGAGTATTTTTAACAAACAAAAACATTTTATTTGAAAATATAGGTCTTGATACAATTAATAGTTCAGATATTAAGACAGATAGAAATTTAAAAATAGGGTTAGAACTGACACTATCTATTAAAGCTAAAATGAATAAGAATAAGTTTGAGTTTATATTTAAAACGAAAAATGGAGAGCCAACAAATATATTTAATCTATTCTAGCAGGTGTGTAGAGGATATTTAGCAACAAAAATTTATAGAGATTTGAAAAGAGGTGCAATTATCCAAGATAAAACTCTTTAAATTCTACCTAATGAGAAGGTTATTAGCAAATATCCAAATGTAAGAAGCGTTGGTAATGAAATTGGAATTATAGGTAATTTATTCCTAACCAACATCCGTATAGCATGGTTTGCAATTAACAATGAGAGTTAAAATATAAGTATTCCTTGGATTTAGATATCATCAATAACTAAATAGAATATTAAGGCTGGAACTACTCTTCTTATAGAAATAAGTAAGTTTACAGGAGGCTATATCTTAGGTTACCAAACAGATTAAATTGATCATTGCCTCTAAGAATGCAATTAATTAAGAGAATATTACTGTTAAAACCCTGATTTTGGTATTCCTAAGTTAGGAGATGAATATGACTCCTCTTATAAATCTAAGTTAGTTAAAAGAGAAGAAGATAACATAGAAATCATAGGTACAATCATAAATGAAAGAAAAAATATTTCAAGAAATTATATGACAAGCTAAATAACTACTTCAGCTAATCAAACAGATGATAAATCTTCAGAAGTAATTAATCTTAATTCTAAAATATAAATTAAATTTTTTAATTAGTAATAATAAGGTGATATAATATTCAGTCCAGAATTAGGCTTAGCTATTGAAAGGCCCCCTTAAGGCTGTAAAGTAGAAGATTTATGGAGAATCATCAAATCTAATTCTTGATGATAAAATTATTGAGTTTTTTGAATAAACTTAAATTCTTATAAATGCATTAAAAATTTATGATTTTTTTGTTAATTGTTCTAAAATCAAAAGCAAAACATTCGAAATTGAAAGGTCTCTATCATATTAAATATAATTTTTCATCTAAAAATTATTTAAACAGAAAAAAAAAATAAAAATTATTTTCTTTGTATCTGTTAATTTTCATCTTTATTCAATTAAAATATCATTAATTATTCATATTATTAAAAAAAATTCGTTTTTTTCAAGTGTGTTTTTGAAAGCTTAATCACAATTCAAAAACAGACATACTGAAATAAGTATTCAAAAAAACATATTAAAAGGTAAAATCTTAAAAAAAGATTGGGTTTTAATCATAAAAAACTATAACACATATATTATGGATGAATAAATACAGAAAAAATTTCAACGCTTTTGCTTAAATATACCAAAATATAGTTAATGGATATATTGTCTAATTCTTTCTCTATTAAGTTAATAATCTTCTTCAGTAGGTTCAATATCATCATATTTCTTAGAAACAGCTATGGTAACTTAATTGTTAACACTTAGCTCATTAAGAATTCTTTGAATTAATTTGACTGTATTAATTTATGTTTAAATAATAAGTTTGTGCTCTTTCTTTAAAACAGTTGTGAATCTTTTTTTATAGTTTAACTATGGATTTTGTAGCTCCTTCTCATCTTCTTCTAAGGATCTATCAAATACTTTCTTTTTTAATGCCCATAGAAGTTTGTAAGCAAGATCAAATACTTTTTTTTCAAAATCTATTGAGGTTGGGACTGTTATCAAAATAGGTTTTTAACTATTTTGTTTTAAGGTAGTCAAGAAATACACTCTGAGATAAGTAATGAAATCTAGACATAATTTACTCTTTTTCAATCTAAATTCCTTAGTCAATTCTTCTATGCTTCTCTTTTACCCACACCACATAATGCCATTGTCATATTCATCATCATCCACATAATCTGTGTATATAAGCTCATCTAAATTTGCTTAATCTATTTTATCACTTTTAATATAACTCCAAAATCTAAATGGATAACTATCATAATAGTTATTCTCATGGCTGAACCCATACCATACCATTAAAAATCTGTTATTTCTACGTCCATAGCAGTGGTAAATTTATTTTCCCTTGGGCTGCCATCTAGGAGTAGATACAGTAAAGTATGTATCATCGTCTTTCATATCATACCTAATTAAATGAAGCATTTAATTACATAAAAATAAAAATTAGAAATGATTACCAATCCCAATTTTCTTCAGAAAGATGGTGTTTGTATTTCTATTTTCTGTGTTGCTTAGATGTAAATTCTTTGTATTCTTCAAATTTTTCGTATTAGATATCTTCTTCTTTGTTTTCTTACAAATTATATTGAACTGAAATACTCTCTCTAGCTTTAAGAAGATTATACTCTTCATTATTTTCAAAGTTTTCATCTTAATCACTTTCTTCAGTGTCATTATCTTCTGTTTCAGAAGTTGTAAAATAGGGCATCTCCCATAAATTCTTAGCTTTTGCTTTTAATTTTTCGGCATTTATCAATCTAATATCATTTTCAACATCTTGTCTTTATAAATCTTCTAAGAATTGTTTATCTCTTCTTCCTTCAGTATTGACAGAAATGTATGCTTTTTTAATGTCAGGAGGATTTTATATTTATTTTAAAGTTTCTTCATCATAATTGAATTGCTTGAAGATGCTATAATCGACTTCTTTGTTTTTAATTATGTAGTTTTTGTGTAACTTTTTCTTGCCTAATTCATATGCTTTATTGAAAATTAAATTGCAGTTTCCGTCTTTAGAATGATTAAAAGCATCAGCTAAAGGTACTAAGAGAGTGTGAGGAAAATTCCATCCATAGCAACGAGTAGTAACGAATTAGTAACTCCAATAAAAAAGCTTTTTATTACAGCAATCAGTACTTATAATATTGGGGTAGTTAATGATAACTTTTAAAAATTCTTTCCATGTTGATTCCATCTTTTTTGAATAAATAAAGAATAAGGATCATTTTAAAAAATGCTAAATATGAATTTACAGATTATCTATATTCCTTAAATATTTTAAACATGTATGGATCGCCAATATTTTCAACTTCTTTGTCAGTCCAATCCAATAAAGTAAATTGGGTAGGAGAAATATTCAAGTAAGGAGCCCAAAATGATTTATCAGCTTTTATTTTTTCAGTCATTAAATAAAGTGTAAGTTTGTTAAAATCTGCATCATAGTTCTATTCATTGTTAAATAAATGAGGGTTCTATTGTAGCACTGGCTTCAAAGGACTTGAATCTACTATTCCAGTGCTTAAAAGTAATTTATTTGGAATGGCTACTATAACTTTATTGGGAGGGATTCTTTCCTTAGCTGCAACACCTATATATCCACTATTTCCAAATGCTACTGGGAATTCTATATTTTCAAAGAGAGCACCATTCTTCTTAAGCCAATCTAAATATACCTAATACTTTTTATCTTTTTGAATTTCCTTAGTTAACTCTATGTTAACTTCATCATCTCTATAAAAACTCATCTATCTCTTAATTAATTATTTAAAATTTTTGATAAATTTTATAATTTTTGAAATTATTAATCAATCTTGCTTAATCCCGCAAATTTGAAAAAATAAATTTCCTAAAAAATATCTTATTAAATAAATTAAATTTGATATTTCTTGAAAACATCTTTTTTTTTAGAAATTATAAAAAAATTGTTCTCTCAGATTTGTAAAAGGCAAGGCATTGATTGATAAAAAATAAATACAGTAACATAGAAATTAATTTAGATTTTAACCAATTTATATATAAAATAAAGCCAATGAATTTTGGTTTAGTTTATTTGTATTTTTGATAAATTAGGCAGGAAATTAAATTAATTAAAAATCGAAAAATGACACCAGAATAAAGTTATTTATAACACTTATTTAGGTTACTGATTTTCTTTAGTATTCTAATTAAGATAAACAAATGGAGAAAATATTCTAGAACCTGTTCCTATTATTTTATATCATAGCTTTATGACAAGTTGGCATTAATTTACCTTTCTATTTCATGAATAAACAAAAATTAGGGTTTTATTTATATTCATTCTTTTTTTTCGATAAAAAATTAAAAAAATACAAAATCAAAAAAATAATTAAACTCTCAAATTTACCTATATTATAAAAGTTAGATAGCCAAACGACGAATAGCATAAATTTTAGATTTGGAAATTCTTCTTAGAGGAAATAAAAACATTTTTTAGAAAATGAATCAAGCATAGGAAAATTCAGATCATCCTAAAGTTGTAGGAAGTGATATTAGTCTTGGAATTGTATTGACTGCAGTGTTTACTGCTGTTTTAGGTTTGATCATGTCTGGCGCTAAGGCAGTAATGTCAAAAGTAAAAAATACAGTTGTAGGATTTGTCAAAGAGAAAATAAAGAATTTCTTCCATTGGGATGAACCATCTTCTCATTCAATAAATAAGAACCCTAATAATAATAGATTTGATATAAGAACATGTTCGATTTGCTTGAATAATATTTAAAATCCTGTTATGTCTGCTTGCAATCATCCTTTTTGTGGTAATTAATCCATGCGCTAATAGTTAAACAACCTTTACTTATAAAAAAATGATAAAACATTATAAAAAATATGTGCTTTTATGATATTTTTATATAACGATTTTATTCTGATTGATAATTAACGTTTGAATATTTATTTTTAAAATAGCTGAATGTATTCATAATATGTGGATAACTAAGTAGAAAAAGAAATTAAATTGTCCTTACTGCAGAAGAGATATGAACTTATTATATAGAGATTTTGAGGAAAATGAAATGTAAACTGAGGAATAAAAAAAAATTCTAAATTAACTCAAGGACTACAATGCCTTATATTCTGGACACAAAAGATCAGTAATTTAAACATTAATATCTAAAAAATATATTATTAAAAAAATGATTTAACTAAAATAATTTTTAGTTCATCGAGATGATAAGAGATGCTCCTTTCCTTTTGAAAATGATGATGATTAAGATAAGATAATTTAAAAATATGTGGTTTGTTGCCACAACTATGATTACAAGTGGTAGATTAATAGCTTCTTTACTTTATATTATTTCCCCAATTGATTTACTTCCTGAATCTTTCTTAGGACCAATTGGTTTAATCGATGATTTTGCAGTTATTGGTATAGTTTTAGTAATAATTGCTAATATTTCATATCAGCTCTTAAGAAGTGAGTGAACGAAGTCATTTATCATAAAAAATAATAAAAATGTTTTAAAAAATCTAAAAATAATTTCATTTATTTAAACAAATTAATAATAATTAATTATTAATGTGTAATATTCCTATTTTAATTTTAAATATGTCAAATTTATATTCAAAACTATTCAATCATGTATGTATATTAGTTAGCTAAATCAATTCTTAGTCTTTCAATTTTATAATATTTAAAGATAGGTGCTAATTAAATCAATCTTTTACATTTATATTTTAATTAAATAAATAAATTAATTCTCCACAAAATCCTCATTTATCTATTCTACTCACACTCACCTTTTAGGTTTTAATGAATACTTATAAATTAAAAGAAATCAATTAATATGGGAGTTAATTATTAGCTATTTCATTTTTAGGTTTAAAACCAATTTAATAAATGCAATACTCATGATATCACCATATTAGGTATTAAAAATAATCTAATAAATTATGATAAATATTGATATCTAGCACTTGTGATAACGCCACATTCAGTATTAAAAAGAAACTAAGCAACTGAATGGAATTTTCATTTTTAAATCTAATAATTTTTGTTTCTGTAAGAATATTGTTTTCTTTCAAAAAATCAAAAAATATATACTTTTAAATATTTTTAAATTAATTTTAATATGAATTTTTAGTTAAAATATTTTTAGTATTGATTTGCTTAAAAGAGATAATGACTTCAATAAGTTGAGTTTGTCTTTAATGGATTTTGAAAGTAGAAATAAGAAGATAGTCTTGTAGATTAATGTTTGAGATGTTTTGTATATTAAATGACTGCCAATAAGAGCAATTATATTTATAAATAGCTAAATATAATAATCTAAACTCTTAATTATAGATTTAGTCAATTAAAAAATATTGTCAAAAATTAAACAAACATCAAATTTATTAAAACTAATTATCAAAATAGTTAAACATATATATTTATAATGGGTAGAGCTAAAGAAATTAATACTGAATACAAGGAAATTCCCAAAGAGGAGTTAATTAAAGTAGGAAAGCCTAAATCTGGTAAGCCTTGGAAGAAAAACACCCAAAGGTAATTCTTTTTGAAAGCACATTTCTTATATATTAACCCTATATTGATGCTTTAATAATTATTTACTAAAAATTTAAAGAGTTTCTAACAAGGTTCTTGCTCTTAGACAAAATACTGGTATGATTCTTACCTTTGAATAAAAAGTCCAAAGAACTAAGGAAAGAAAGGAATTAAAAGAAAAGATGGATTAACTTAAATAAGAATATGATGAAAAGGTATTATTTTAAAGATTTCTTGAAATAATATTAATAAATTTTTCAAATTATAAAAGATGGAAAAAGAAAGATAAAGATTAAAAGAAAAAGCCAAAAGAGACGAAATAAATTAATACAAGAGCTCTACCTTCTAAGTCGTAATAACACTTAATTTTCATTTTTATCTTTTAAGTAAAAGCTTTTATATATAAAGATTAAAGATACTAAAAGAATAAAACATTGGAATAAAAAAGCTAGATCTACCCTTGCAAAGCTTCCTTCAGAACTTTACGAAAAAATTATTGCCAAACATTACTGAAAATGCTGCTAATTAGATAATAAAATATAATTAAAATGTATATATAATCAAGTGTAATATAAGTAATAATTTAGAAATATTGTTACATGCATAATTTATATCCTTAGTATTAATTATAATTTAGCAATATTAATTAATATCCTTATTTCAATTCCTCTAATTTGCATACAAATGGATTAGAATTTTAAAGCTCCAATAAATATTTTCTTAATTTCATAGAATAAAACAGTTTAAATCTATTCAACTTTGATTTTATTTCAAATAATTTTACGCAAACTAACTGTCCAGTTCAACACTCAATTTTAATTTAATATGAGTAATTGTCAATATAAAAAATTAAATGTATTTTAATGGAATTAAAAAAAATTTTTTGTAAAAATTTGTAGTTGAATATTTTTTATGTTGTCATAATTGTAATTAATAAATAGTTAAAAAGTATGAGAAACAAATCAAAAAATAATTTAGATGTTTGGAATATACTATAAATAACAAAAAATCATGTTATATTTTCTAAAAAATTTGTCAATATAAATCCTTAGAAAGTTAAAAGTATCTAAAATTTCTTATGAAAATAGAACTAAACCAATCATTGTAGATAAATTAAATTTTTTAATTAAATAGGTGGTCAAAAATTAAATTAAATTTAAATTATTGCTTTGATAATATGATGCAAAAATTTTATTAAACTATCCTCAAAATCATTAGTTATGTATTTTATTAAGAATATTTTTATGAGGAAATCCTGCTCTAATAATAAATAAGAAAGCTATACTTTGTTTGAGTGTTTTAAAGTAAGTTTAATAACTTTTTTTATCAAAAAATAAAAATTTTGTTATTGTTAATTTAAATCTCTAAAATATGTAATCAACTATACTTTAATGTTTATTAAGCAGCTATAAATAGCGATATTCTTATTATTGATACTTAAATAAATAATTAAAATAAATTTGAAAAACTCTAAAACATATCAACAATAATATTGAAAAATTAAAAACAGATTCCCTCGAAAATTATATTAGTGAACTTTTGTTTGCTTGTTATAATAGTTATAATCAGAAGATAAAAATAAAAGAATTATTGTAGCTTAAATAAAAAAATAGATAAAAAAGCAAGAAAAGTATTTCAAAATAATTTCATATCAACAGTATTGATCACACATTCCAAAAATCCTACCCTTCATTAATTCACTTGAATGAAGCATACAATTCATTACAAAAAAATGTTCACATTGAACCATAAAATTAGTTTCTAAATATGCTGAAATGAAATTTATTTTTATTCAAAATATGATTTTTAATCTCTGAACTAAAAAATTTGATTTAAAAAAATATTATTCAGATATAGAAACATATTCTACTACTATATGTAAATCTTTTATAATTTTTGTTATTATTTTAAATGATATTTTTTTCTTAATATAGACTTTGATAAAAATATCAAAAATATTTTTCAATTACTTTCTTATCTTTTTTTCTTTCCAAAAAGTAAAAATTGAACAATGTCATCTCTTGGTATTTCTTTTAAAGGAGCTTATTAATTTAGTGCAAAGCTAAATTATTTGACTTCAGATGGATCACGAGGAATTTTACCAGTTCTTAAGTAAAATTCAATGGTATTTCTTAAATGTTATTAGACATCACCATTTGAGAAAGCTAGATCTGACAAATAAGATACAGTGATATTAACTGGTTAGGGGACTTAAGGAACTCTATTTTCCCAGGCATCCCAAGCTTTATCTTCTTTTGAGTGGCTCAAATCAGGTGTGAAAAAGATATAGTTTTCAGCATCTTTTTAAAAGATTACCTCTGTTGTGTTATCGGTTCTATTGAAGCTTGCATCAAAACTAAGGTTATTTTTGATGTAGCTAAATTCTAGACTGACTGAATTTTTGACTTCAGAAAAATCATGAGTTTCAACATAGCTTGTATTTAGTAATGAAAGGATTTTAGCTGTACCTCCCATGACTACACTAGAAACATAATGAGTTCCATAAGCTTAAATTACTTAGTTATAAATGGCTTATCCATTTTAATCTTATGGGACTTAAACTTTCTCATTCAAATAATTTAATGAGCTTTAAAATTAACTGCTTAATGGCATTAAGAAAGCAGGGGAATTAGTTAAGCTGTATTTAGCCCAATAAGATTAAGACATAGTGACTGATTTGCCCTATTAAGTAATCTTTTCATATATTTCTTGCAAAGAATGGTTATAACCAAGAGAGGCCTTTATTTCTCCAATATCAATACCACCTTAAATGCTAATTGATTCAGTTATTTTCCTTTAGAAATCCTAGAAAGAAGTATAAATATTTTCGCATAAAACCTCTTGTCTTACAAGTTCTAAAGTAGCTTGAACAACATTAGGAATCTTATAAGTCTTTCCTTCGTACTCAAAATCGCTATAAGCAGCAGAGGGATCATTTAGATTGAAAATAGCTGCTTTAGTTTGACCAATGCCAGTAGTTTCCATAATCTTAGTAGCATCAAACCCACTTTTCAAGTAATCAAGACCAGGTAGATTTTCAGCAAGAGTGAATGCAAGCAAGAAGAAGAAGACAATAAGCTGTCTCATTTAAGTTTTATTTATTGATTATTGTTTTTTTATATTAAAAATAATTATCAAGTATACTTATGGGCCTGCATAAATAAGACATTTTAAATTAACCAGTGTTCCTTAATTTAGACAAAATAAACACTTCATAACCACTCCCAATTGATTTAAAATAAATAATTAAATTGAATGTTTATAAAATTTTTCCACAATTTGCTTTAAAAAAATTATCAATTTTAGATTGAAATGAAATTGTGAGTAAAGAATATTATTTAAAAAATCCTCTATACTTACATGCGAAGAATTCATTATCTAATAAAGGTAATAATATAATATTTTTCTATTTTATTTAAACTCATAACAGTGTCCAAAACATGAAATATAAATAAAATACATATCAAATACAATCAATAGATTTATAAAAATGGTGTAATTTTATTGTTTATAAGTCATAGTAAATGAGGATTAGTGGTATTTAATTGTATAAAAAGAATACATTTTTTGTAAAAAATATGAGTCATTTCATTAACAGATTTAATAATTAATTATGCAACAAATTATTGATTTGATGTAAAGAAATAAAAATTAAATGTAAATTAAGTTATTAGTGTTTATTTACTTTCTGCGTGAATTAGATTAGTATAAAAAATATATATTATTTTAACAATAATTCCTACGAAAAAGCTAAAATAATATTTTAAATTTTATCTGACATATGTTTTTCTAATTTATAATAGAATTTTTCAAATATTTTCAGTTTATATAAAGTAATATTGATTCATGTATAAATAAATTTAAACTTCTCAGTAATTAAAAAATAACAAAAGATTTCAATTAAGTGTTAATTTAATATTTAAAAATCAGAGTATTTATCTTAAATTATTCAGTGATTGTTTAATAATTTTATTAAAATTAAAACCAACCAATTTTTTGTATTTTTATTTATTTAAAGAGTAATAAATGATCATTTGGCTATCAAATTATATATATTTTTGCCTTTTGAGTATTGTCTACCATTAAGAATATTTCTAATAATTCGATATATTTATCTATTAAGATAGAAATTATACAAATCTTTTAATGCCTAACAATTTAGTTTTAGATTTCTAAGTAAGAATAAGAAAACTAAATGTATCTTTTAGAAAATTATACATTTTTTTTTAAAGATCTTAAAAAAGTAAATAGCTTTAAATTTAAAAAATAATATGATTTTTCTATTCAGGTGTATTACATTAACTATTTTACTTATTTAAGATATAAATGAATTTATGAATCAGATTTAATGTAAAATAATTTTGTTTTTTTTTTTATTAAATAGGACCTCATCAGTTTAAGGTTTTTTCAAGACATCAAGAAAACTTTAGAACACCTTATTTACATTAATAATATTACAAAATTCTGCAAATCATTTTTTTGAGAAGAATTATCTGAATTGAAAATTAATAAATTGTAGAAACTGTAAACTAATTCTATTAAAAAACTTTTCTAAATAGTCTAAAGCCCATTTAAATTTAGTTATGAAACATATTTTTTATATTTCTTTTATTATAGAAAGAGGAAGATTACTAATTATGATATAAAAAATAGAAGCTAATTCTAGGAAAAATTCCCTCAATTAAATTACCATAAAAATCATCCCTTTATTTAGAATTAGAATTTATATTAAAAATTAGATATTTTATTTTCTAAAATGAGCCTATTGCTACTATTTGATAATACCTATGTATTTGAATTGATATTTGCTTATAAACACTACATTTTATCTATCTTATTTTTTAAGTTATAATTAAGTTTAAAGTAAAAAAATAATTTTTTTTCTCCAAATATTAATCATTATATTATTTTATTTTTGGAAGCAAAAGTCTATTTTTTTAATTTTAAATAAAAAGATGTTTTACTGAAGTCGCTTTTTAAAATTTTTTATAATTAGAATCATTTTGTTTTTCAAGTTAATTATAGGTAAGTTAAATACTAATAAATTAAAATCCAGTAAATTTTGTATAGTCAAAATATTTTTAAGGAATATTTATGAAGATATTTCTAAAAAATTGATTTACTTTATTTGAAAAATATTTGTAAAACTTTCCATTACTTCTTTGAACATATTTTTATTTGAATTTATTTTTTCTTAAATAAATAATTAGAATATTTGTTTTAATAATTTGTTATTTTTTACAATATTCAATTAATTCTTCGATTTAAACTGTTTGAGCAAATTAATAAATTAGAATATTTAAAATACTTCATAATATTCTAAAAAAATTATTTATTTATTTAGTAGATTAGATTTTCTTCAAAAAGTAAAACCTAATCTGAGTTATAACAATTTATTAACAAATAAATTTCAAAAATTAAATTAATCCTTTTTTTAACAATGAGTTAAAGCTATTCATATAAAAATAACTAAGGTATTGATTTCAACACTTTGAAAGAATACGAAATTGAACAAAATAACTCTATCATAATCTTACCTGATAATTAAAAACTCTTATGCAATTTGTATGATGTTGATTTTGATGATAGCTGGGAAATCTTAGAAGAAAATTTTTAAGATAAAAATTATGAAAGCCTATTGTTATGTTAATTCATGAAGTTTTTAAGTTCTAACTAAGATTAAAAGGTTAAAATAATTACAACATTAGGTGAAAAAGGAAGTGGAAAATCTTTTATCTTAAACATTTTAGTAAAAGAATATGAAGAAAATAATTATTATTCTATGATTTTTCCTTTTGAATAATTGTCTAAAACTCAAATAAGAGGAATAAATTTTTATTGTGTAAATAAAATCTGCTAAAAAAATGAGTTAACAATCTTTTTTGATTGTGATATGTTTAGTTTATTAAGTAATAATCATGCTAAAAGTTTAGAAAAATTAATTTGTTTAATTACTAGAATGTCAACATGTGTTTTTTATGTTCATGAAGATGCTAGAAATTTAGAGAGTTTTGAATAAATTATTAGGATAATTAATACTGACAAGATAAAATAAAAAAAATAATAATTTGATAATATTATTGAAGTAGTAAATAAGTGGGATGGAGTTTTAAGCTAAAGCTTATAGGATAACTAGAAATACAGCAAAATAATAAAAAAAGTATTTAGACTGAGAAAGCTTAATTTTTTATCAATGAATGATCATGAAAAAGAAAATTTTGCATGCATAATAGCAAGAGATTAATGCTATTCAGAGTTTATTGACTAAATGAATCTAATTACACAACTTTGCTAGACTTCATAGTATGAATCCTCTTTTTCTAATTGGAAAGCTTTTGAATAAGAATAAACTTGTTATTGTTTAAACAAAATAATTTTATGTTGTTTTTAGTTTATTAATGAAAATATTGAAGAGAATGTAACACCCACCATTAATTGTTACCCCGAATTAACCATAAGGTTAATTCGGGGTAACAATTAATGGTGGGTGTTACATTCTCTTATTGATATTTCATTAGGACTTTTCATTGATATAATTAATTAATAGCTATCTTTCAAGTAAGATATGATTCAGAAAAAGACTAATTATTTCAAGTAAATATATCTAGAAAATGAAAGTAAAATAAAATAGGTACTAGAATATATGAAAGACACTCATATATCTTAAACAATTTTATGTTTTTCATCTATTTCCTACATAATCAGCAATATTTAAAATATTATAATTTGGTTTGAATAACAATCATGCAAATAGATCCAAAATTTTTAAAATAATCTGAATTAATTAATGGCTCAACATTACTAAAGTGTACCAGAGCAATTTTATTAAAGCATAATCTAGAAGTGCATGAATCTTGAATCTATAATACCAGAAGATTTTAGATGCACATAATAAATTCAGTAATTAAAAAGCTATCTGCAAAAAGATGCCTCTTTAATAATAAAATTATCATCTAAATCAACTTTTTAAAACATTTCCAGGATTTACAGTTAGTTTATCATGGAATAATTTATTGATATCTTTGTATGGCCTCAATAGATGAAACAAAAAAAACAACTTATAAATTAAATGTTTTAATTTATAAAAAATGGTCAATTTTCGAAAAATAAAATTCCTTAAAATATTTAACTACTAAAGAAGATACTGTAAAATTAGTTTTAGTCTGCTCAATATTTTTAGATTGATAATAATACTGAAGAATAAAATGCAATAACATTTGCTATATTTTTCAATTTGATTAATCCTTCTATTACTTGTACAAATAATTCTTTGTCTAACTTTGAAATTCATTAATAAGTTCTTTTAAGTTGCTTTTATATTTTTAGGGTTGATGATAGAATTCGGTCTTTAGATTTATAGTAAATTTATTATAAACCTCCAATTACAATTAGAGATTAAGATTTTGAATTCTGTGAATAATTAATTTTTATAAACAAAGAACTAAATTCATATTGCTAGAGCTAATTTTTCAGTATTAACTCTAATCAAAAGTAGCTATATACTATGCTCTTCTTTTTAAAAAATAGAGATGAAGATTTATTCTTGACTTTCATTTACTACGCCTACTTTTATGAATATCTTTACTCACTAGAATTTGCACAAAAAATGAGCAATGAGGATTTTATCAAAACATTAATAATAATCTAATAAAGTCTAATTTGATGAATGAAAATTAAAAAATTATTAGATAAAATAATAAGTTATCTAAACTCTAATGCTATGGCATAAAATAATCATTACAACCAAATAAACCTGGGGAGGGGTGGTAGGGGAGAAAGGTAGTCACAGCAGGTACCTTCATTTTTAATGCTATTTAACTATCTAACTTACCTATTTGAGATTAACTATTATTTTTCTACTACCCTAATGCAAATAACCTTAAGAAAATTATTTATGATGAATAATGGAATGAATGAAGAAATTCTTTTCCTGAAAATAGCAATTTTGAAAAAGAAATTTTTTGGGAAGGGGAAAATCTGTGAGTGGAACCAAACACTTGCTTGTAAAAATATTTAGAAGAGAGCAGATAGAACTTAATTTTAAAAATAAAATATGATGGTCCAATACTACCCACAGATTTTTCATCAAATGTATTAAATGTATTGAGATTATCTCCTTAAATTTTATTTGTATATTAATAAAAAAATTCTAAATACAATTGATTAGTTAATAATTTAAATCCTAAAATGGGAGAAAGATTAGGATAAAATAATAATGAGTAAATATTTCATTTTAATAAAAGGGTTAAAGAAAAAATTAAATAAATGGATTTTTCTATTTTCTATTTTTCAAAATATTGATAAGAAAAAATTAGAAGTTTAGAAAATTTTAAAAAGTCATGACTAACTTTTTTACTTTGCTATTGAATTAAAAACTTGTTGTTAAATAAATCAACAGAATTTTTTATCTCGTCTTTCAAATATTGAAATGGAAAAAGTAGAATAATTCAAAACTATTATTTATTAATTATTGATAAATTTTTTTTTACCTTATTCAGTTACTTATTTATTATAAAAGATTAAGCATAATATGTCTATTATTTTATTTTTTCTAACATGTTATCTAGTATTGACCAATAAAACAAAACTCCAAATCTGTTAAGTATATTTTATCTTTTATGTTAAAAGTAAAAACCTAACCTAAATCATTAATAAGTAAAAATCTTCTATTTGTTTAATCATTAATGCAATTTAGAAATAGGAAACTCTTATCAAGTTTGACATCCTGAATGTTTAAGTTTGCATTAGAAAAGTCAATTACTTACAACTTTTTATAAATTTGAAAAGAAGTTGAAATTATTTTCATAAAAATGGGTTTGTTTTAAATTTTAAAAAATTATTTATTTGTTTAGAAATAATCTAAACTGATAATTAATTGAAAACAAAAAATAATTTAATTGAATACAATCTCTTTATTCCAAGTGACTACTAGACTTTCTTATGAATTTAAGCAAGACTAGGGATCTATTTTTACAGAGGATGGATTTTAAATTATCTACTCTTAAGCTCCGTTTGCTGTGCTCCAAAATATAATTCTACCACTAGAGTCTCAAGTATTAATAACAGATATAGATAAACTTTATCTATCGTCTTTATCAATAGAATAAAAAACAACAGATTTTATAAGTTCGTTGGTATCATACTGTCTATTCTCTTCAAAGTTAAAAATTTGTAAAGAGAAAGGATTAAAAAAAACAGCAGCAATATCTTCTTATGGTTTTTAAGGATTAGATTTTAGTAAAATCATCTTTTAGATTGAAGGGCAATTAAATCTTGTTGCTATTTTTAAATAAGGACAACCTATTCCATTCACAAAATTTACTAATTAAACAAATGCAGTTAATAATTTTAAGTAAAGTAGCAGATTAATATTTATTTTGTTTTATTTTTTTTACAAATTTTTGGTTAATTATTTATATTTTTTACTTTATCGAGTTACTAATTCAGTTTTTAAATAGAAAATTAGACATAAAAATTATTCGTAGAATTCTAAAAATAAATCAACTGAAATAAAATTAAAACTTTTCTTTATTGGGAATTTAATAATAGGATTTCTTATTTAAAGTAATGTATTAAAACCAACCTTTTATTTTTAATCAATCAATACGAATTTCTAAGCTTCCCAACAACATTTAAATAAATTTCTTAATTAATAAACCTTAGAAATTGAAACAATTTAGAAGGCTAATCTCCCTCACTACCATGTTATTGTTTTAAAAACGAAAGTATAAGTTGGGATTAAGATTTGTTTAATGATTATATGGGCATTCTTTTTATTTATACACGTATTTTTCATTTTAGCAATTTCTAAAAACTTAAAAATCTGCGATACTGTGCCATTTTAAATATGTTTTTTCTAATTTCTGTAATTTAAACTTCAATGGATTTATTACTATGATTCAAAAATCTAATGAAGCTTAAAGGCAAGGTCACTAAAAACGACTTAGTTAGAAGTGGTCTTGATGACTTATCTTCAGTCAATAATCCAAAAAAAGAGCAAAATGGTAATTCTTATCAATAGCAATTAAGAATAATTGTACATTTAGATAGAAAATTCCCTCATCACAATTCCTTTTCTCTTTTTTATTTTCGCTCTCTCGTTTCTTCGATTATAAAAAAAAAAGAGCTCTTACTCAGGTGATCATCAAAAATTTAAAAAAATTTAATTGTAAAGACAAATTTTGATAAGAAAGAAAGGAAACTTACACAAACGAAAATCAACCAACCAAGTAATTAATAAGCTAAAAAACAACCAATCAAATAAACAAGCAAATTTATTGAATAAATTTCAAGCTTTTTTGTTAACAACTGAGAAAAATGCAAATTCTTATTAATATAATTTAAAAATCTTCATAATATTTTCCCACAGAGACTTTTTCTTTGTTTTTTAATAAAATTTACTATTTCATCAATTAAATTTATTTATATAATAAATAGATTGGTCCTGAGCATTTTATCAAGTGTGTTGCTGCATTCCATTAATATAACGAATTATGCATCTATGGTCCATTACAAGAAGCTATAGCTGATGCACTAGAATAATACTTAAAATGTTATTATTTCTAAGATTTTAACAAAAAACTCAAAGAAGATCACACAAGACTAGGAAAAGAATTGGTAAGCTTCCCTATAAATTTTAATATCTATATTTTTGAAGGTGATTGTACTATTTTAGCTGATATTTCTAAAATAGAAGTACCTAAATCTTATTATACAAATCCAGAGTCATACAGCCCATATAATAAAGACTATGTTTTCTATTTTTGGCTTTGTAAAGAAAAAGGTGTTGTTGCATTACCATGTTCTGCTTTTTATTCTAAATAATATGCCCATATTGGCTAAAATTTAGTTAGAATTGCTATTCTTAAAACAAAAGAAACTCTTATTGAAGCTGGTAAAAGAATGGGATCTATTTTATATAAATAAAATTGAATACATAATCTATTAAATAAAATCTACAAAAAAAATACTTAGCATTACAATAAATACTAATAAGATCATCAAGAATTTGTTTCAACATAAGAAAAGAGAATTTCTGTATTAAAAATTAACAAACAAGCAAAAATTTTTTGAACGAATATAAATATCCAACTTATTAATTTTCTTAATTTCTTCTCTTAATTATATAGCTCTTATTTTTTCAAAAAATCATTTAAAACCATAAATGCTTACTTACTATCTTGATATAGAAAAAACTTCTTTTCAAATATCGATAAAATGTTTCTTTTAAATTTTTTGTATGAAAAAAAGAAATCGTTTTATTGAATAATAATTTTCAAAAAGTTTTATTTTGATTAAATTAAAAATGGAATTTGGGTTTAAACCAAAAGAAAGTTTTTTAAAACTTTTAGCTCTTATTCTAAGCTTATTTTCCTCTTCTTGTTCTAAAAAATAAGAAATATTAGTTTTTGTTATTATAATCAAAAATTCGTTTCCTGAGTTTTTAAAATTAAATTCGTTAAGCAAAAGTTTATTTATGGATACGAAAAAATTTAAGTTCAAAGGTCATACTTTTGCAATTTTTTGAATCTTTTACACTTACTGATATTTGTATTTTAAAGTCTTATTTTGAATAATTATTTTACAGTGGCAATATCTAATTTAGAACATATTAGTAGTTGAAAAAATACTCCTAATTGATTACCACCTAACTGACTAGTTATTTTTCACAAATTTTATACTAAAATAGTGAAAAAATGACAAATTGTGAACAGAAGTGTATTATTTGGCTGAGCAATAGACAAATTATTTTTTATAAAATTAATATGTAAAAATAAATAACACGTATTTTGAAATTACTTCTTTACAAAAAGCATATTAACTTAATCTCCAACTGTTAATTATATTAAATTTTGTAATTGAAAAAATTTATTTTTATATCCTTTCAACTCTGTAAATTTAATAAAATGTTAGAATAAAAAGAAGGGGATGAGTGAGTGGGAAACTATATTTCAAAATAAAATTATAAAACTTTGTTGATAATTTATTAAAATGAGAATTTTAGATATTTTACAAATCAGTCATACCCTATTTTAATTTAAAAAATTTTTATCTAAAATTATTATGAATACAAAAAATAAAGTGTAAATGAAATGCATTAGGTACTAAGATATTTAGAAGATTGAAAAATACAAAATAGTTACTAAAAATTAAAAAAAAATAATATTTTTGAGAAGAAAAAAAAAATAATCTAAATCATAAATATATCATTGAATTTCAAAATAAACAAATGCACGCAATAAAATATTAAAAGCATTAAATTAAATATTGCACAATCAATATTTAATTATTCAGAAAATTAGATATCTTTTTAGATTGATATCAGTCAACAAATAATAAGAGATACAAATAAAATCTTTATCTTTTGATATTTATTTTTTTAAAAGTATGGTGGAAGTTTAAAGTTTTAAATTTTAAATAATATTTATAAATTACTTATCATCATAAATCAATCCATACTTTAAATTGCAGAGAATCAGTTCAAAATTTTATCAAGTTCATTAAAATTATTGCTTAAAAATTTTAGTACTAAATTTATCAATAATGTATATCAAATGAAACAATAAAATAGCAAAAAGTTAGAATTTAAATTATTCTAAAATTATTAAAATCTTAATATAAAAGAATTTTTTAGAGAATACAAACAAACTCTTTGAGATAGAAAATCTATTCAAGCATATCAAGTAGTAAATATGAAAAAGCTTTTTTTTTTTGTAAATTTTATATGTGTAAATATTAAAATTATTCTTTAACAGATAAATTTTTTCTATATATTTTTAGTGTATGCTAAAGGCTCTTTATCCTTTTGATTTTTAGTAGAGATCAAATAGAAAAGAAAAAAAAAGTATTTTAGAATAATATTATTTAAAATAGATTCTTAAGAAAAATATTCTAAAAAATTTAAATTAATAAGGAAATAGGATTTTATGAGCAATTTTAAAATGTACACATTTTTAATAAAAAACAATTTTTTCTGACAGACTATAAATTTTTTGAAGTACAAAATATACTTATTGTGAGAAAAAAAAAATACTTACATTAGCTTTAAAAAATTATGATTGTTATGAATAAATATGTTGCTTTTTAAAGAAAACAGTTAATTTTAGATAGGATATATCAATCTTTTATTAGAATTATTAATATAACTGGATTTTTTAAAACCATGAATAAAAATTAAAGAAGTAGAATAAAAATTTAACTATTTATTCTAATAAGTTTGGTATTTGCAAATATAAATACAGCATCAATTTAGCAAATCTTGTAATTAATATAAATAAAAAAATTAAAATAAAACAAAAAATACCACTTAAATGGGTTAACAAGAATCTAAAGAGTAAGTTCTGATTATCAAGCCAAGTAGCTCTTAACTCTAAAAAAACTTATGCTACATTGATACAGATGAAAGTGGAGAGATCATAGAACTGAAATTTTAAGATTAAAGCTATGAAAAAATGTTAGAATCAGAGTTTATCAAATACTTAGACTAAAACTCAGACAAAAAAATTAAAATAATAACAACTTTTGGAGAATTCGGTTAAGGAAAATCATTTATTTAAAACTTTTTCATTTAAAGTTATCAAAAAAAAAAAGAATTTTCTTTAATCTTTCCATTTAAATCAAACACAAGAAGTATTACAAAAGGAATCAATTTTTATTGTTTAGAAAATGAAGAATAAAAAAATGAAATAACTGTTTTTTTTGATTGTGAAGGATTTGATTACTCAAATAAAAGCTCTCATATGAAAAACTTATAAAAATTAATCTGTTTAATTACAAGAATATCTACCTGTGTTTTGTATGTCCACGGAAATTCTAGAATACCTAAATCTTTTGATGATATTATAAATTTAATCAAAGCAAAAGATGAATCGGAAAGTTAGATGATTCACAATTTTATAGAAGTAGTAAATAATTGGAATGGTGATGAATTTGAAAGTTTTTAATAAGATAGTCATTTTAATAAAATAATAACCAAGTTGTTTAAATTAAAATAACTTTCTTTTTCTAATCGTAATAAAGAAGAAGTAGAATAAAAGATTTGTAAAATAAAATAAGATAAAAATTATGAAGAATTTATTAATGAAATTAACCAAATAGCTAAATTCCTCAAAAATTCTAAATACAAGACTCCTTATAAAAATTGCAAAGCTTTTGAATAAGATTAAACTTGCTACAGTTTCAAAGAAATGCTTCTCTGCAGCTTTTAATCTATACAAGAAAATATTGATGTGTCCTTAGGACATTTTATAAGCATAATTAATGAATAACTTGTCTAAAAGAAACGTTTTACTTTAGAATTAAATTAAAAAATTGAGGAGATGTTTGAATAATATAAAATTTCTTTGTAAAATATATTAATAAATTTCTCAGATACCCATATTTCCTTAGCCCTTATAATATTTTCTTTTAGATAATTTGTCTTAAATAGATAAGATTTAATAAGATAGAATTTGTAATAATTTATGCAAAAATGGAAATAAGAATTTCAAGCAAAATTAAATTAAATTATTACAATAAATTCAATAAATCTATCTGATTAAAGCAAAGAACTAATAATTCAAAAATATAGCAATTTTCAATCTTTTAAACCTAAATAAATTAAAATGATTGAAGTTTTTTAAGAATATGAAAATAAAAAATGTTCTATTGATTTTTTCAAATTATTCTTCTTCATTATTTTAGTGTAGTTTTCTGGTTTCTTCATTTCAACTATTGGCTTACTTGGTCTAAAATTTATTAAATTATTTAATGATAAAAAACTTAAAATGCTGTAGAATAATCTAATTGATCATATAATTTCAAAAATAAGATATTTTACGAAAGGTAATAGTCAATAAAACATTTAACATTTAAGAGAAATACTATTTAATTATTCAAGTCAATAATAATTAGCTTAACAAAGTGATTTTGCTGTTTTTCTGACATTTTTTAATCTATCTCATACTTCAGTTTTAAATTTTATAAATTATTAGAAAGGGTTTGAAGTAGATAATTAAGTTCTTTAATCTTGTATTCAAATATTCAAAGAAGATAATAACATACAATCTTTAAATCTCAAATTAATTTACAAATTCCCTTCAATTAAAATCAAAGATTCAGATTTCGAATTTTATGAAGATTAGTAGGTTATTTTGTTTATAAGTTAGTAACTTAACGATATTTGCTCAAAAAATTTAAGAAACATTAATTAGCATGAGTAAGAGCTTTACAAAATGCTTTTCTTCTTGAAAAACAGAAATATCGATTTATTACAAACTTTTATTTGTTACACTTACTTTGATGACTTCATAAATTCTCAAGATTTTGTAGAAAAAATGAATGACTAAAGAGAAATTTCAGAATTGATTAAATTTTAAAAATCATTAATTTGATTTAACTTGAGCTTTTTGCAAAATTGTTTGTTTGTTTCTCAGCTGCTTTCTTAATATTTCTATAATTACTCAAATTAAATTTTCTTTTCTTAAGCCTAACTAAATTATACATATATTGATAACTTATACTCTCATTATTGATTATTGTTTAGCATATATTTTGATATTATTTCTTCACCATTTAATATACAAACTTAATTTTTTATTTAACTATGAGTTTGTATTTTTTGTACTATTTGTTAATGAAAAAAAAAACTAAAAAAGGTCAAGTAATTATCTTTTCATTAGTTTTGACATTTAATATTAGTTTAAAAATGAAACAAATTATTTTTGAAAATAAAATAAATTAAAAATTTTTTTTTTTTGAATTTATTTTGAATTATGAAATTAATTTTATTTTTAGTATTTATTAAATGATTAAATAATCATCTTTGTATAATAATGAAGATTAATTGGCAATAACACACATGCGTGAATATCATTGATTGCATTTTTAAATACTATTCAATTAAAAAGAGAAAGATATGGGGGTTTGCTTTTTTAGATAGAACAATATTTAATTTTTATAATTTATTTAGATTAAAAAGTATTGTAAAAATTATTAAAATCAATATTAAAAATAGGTAGTAAAAATGTAATCAACCATGTTGAGTTAAATAGCTCTTATCTTCATAGATAGTTTTATAGTTTTCTATTTAACTAGATCAATAGTTAAAGCTTTATCAAAGAACAACAAAAAATAAACTTCTGTTTTAGTAGGTATAGTAGCTGCCCTTCTTCTGTCCTCTCACTATGCTATTTTCACAAATTTAGTTAAGGAATAAAATTATTTTGAATTCTTTGGTGTAGAGAGAGCATATACTTCTGATTTCCTTAATAAAAAGCTTAGATAGAGTTTAAGCATGTATCATCCTGATAAAAATCCAAATAGTAGCTTGGAGTTATTTAATAGAGTCTCCACAATGCGTAATACTTTATCTGATCCTCATTACTAAAAGTTATATGATAGATTTGGTGAATTTTAATATGTTGAATAATCAAAACAAACTGATTACCTTGTAATAAGTTCTTAGTTATCACTCTCAGGATATGTCAATTCTATATCTTTTTATTCAGTACTTTTCATAGTTTCTATAGTCTTGAGCTATGGTTAGAAATTCTCTAAATATAGACTTTTATCTTGCTTAGTCCTTTTAGGTTTATAAGTATAAGATTTAATGATATTTGCAGAAATAGATGAAAAATACGAAGGAGCTAAATAGGGTTAAAGAGTACCAAAATTTGAAGTAGCTAGAGATTTCTATGATGATTATATTCCTACATTTTCAATCTATGAAAGATTAATTTTGATAAGATATTTATGTGCTGCTCTGCTCACAGCATTAAGATTATACTTTGATTGCTTAAAGGAAGAAGTAGTTAATGTTTATGAAGATTAGGTTGATTAAAAACTTGATATCATTTATGAAAAAATTACAAAATAAGTTGAAGTATTTAAGGCCAATCCTGCAAAAATAGAAGACTAATAAACAAAAGGAACTGATACCACTGAATAAGAACCAAATATAGAAAAACAGGTAGATTCTAAAAATTCTCTAATTGAAAACCAATAGCCAAAAGAAGCTGTTCTTAAAAACCAATAGCCAAAAGAAGCTGTTCTTAAAAACCAATAGCCAAAAGAAGCTGTTCTTAAAAACCAATAGCCAAAAGAAGCTGTTCTTATTTAAGAAGAATAAAAACCAAAATAATTTAATTTATAGGAATTTTGCTAAAACAAAGATGACCTCCTTAAGTTAAAAGAATTAGTATAAAAGCACAAAGAAGAAATTCCAAAAGACAAATTTTTGTGGCTCAAGAAAGGATTTAAATTTTGTCTATTTTTACTAATGATTTATTCTTTTGCTTCTCGTTTCTTGGAAGGTGATGATGATGGATAAAAAGGTTAATAGAAAAATTAATATCAAAAATAATAGCAAAGATATTAACATCATACTTAATTTGATGAAGATGATATCTAATACTGAAAATAACAATCAGAATGATATTTTCTTTCATATCAGCCTTGACTAAAAAGAATATATTTTTTTAATCTAAAACAGTTATTAAATTTGTTTAAAATGTTTTTTTGTAAAAATCAATAATTTAATGAAATAAACAATTCATTCTTTAAAAATGACAACTCAATTTTTTAAAATATTTCACTAAGTATAGAGAAATTATCAATTTATTTAACTCTAATTTCTTATTTAGCTATCTCTTCTTTCAATTTGGAGTAAAAATCAAACAAAAATTATTTTATTAAATTAAATATTTTTTATTAATATAAATACAATTTTATTTCATTACTTTTGATTTTTGATTTTATTTATTTTTTCTTTAAATTTTTTAAATATTAAATTATTTCAAATTTTATATTTTGAAGATAGATATTCATCAAATTATTTTTTTTGAGAAGAATTGAATTTCCTAATTTCACTAATTTCAGAAAACAAATAGTTTATTTATTTTTAAATTTTGAATGAATATCTTTTAATTACAATTTGATTTAAAATATATTATATTTAAATTGGCTTATTAGTTACATTTATAGTATTTATATATCTTAATTATATTTGATTTTTAATTATTGGAAAGGTAAGCTATTTTCATATTGAAAAGAATTTCATGTATTGGTTGTTGTTATATTAATTATATGCATCCTTTTCATTTTATGTTAAACTATCAAAATATGGATGCAAAAGAGCTTGCTTTACAGATATTCTGTCTAAAGGATTGAGAGAAATCATTTACATCAGTAAATCACGAGCATCTTCTTCTAAATTTTTAAAAACTACAAAGGGATCTTTAGCATGGAAACGAGGGAATGTAGTCTTGAAGTAAGGATAATCTTCTAAACCTTAAAATGTTTCTGCATTAGGAGTACCATGGAATTAAAATATTTTAAATATGGCATCAATTTCTGAATCACTCATAAATAAGGGTTTTTTCTCCATCAATTCATAGAAAATACATCCTATACTCCACATATCAATAGCCAAAGAGTATGCTTTTACTCCTAACAGAATTTCAGGTGGTCTATACCAAAGAGTTTCTACTTCATGAGTAAGAGTTTTAGTAGGAACTTAAAATGTTTTAGCAAGACCAAAATCAGCGATTTTAACATTACCTGACTTATCAATAAGAATATTTTAAGGTTTTATATCTCTATGAATGATTCTTCTTTAATGACAGAAGCTCAATCCATTTAGGATTTAATACATAATTAACTATATTTTAAAAATGAAATAAATAATCTTATCAGATAAACCATAATAATTACTTTTATTTCATGGGAAGTTAAATGTTTAAATGTTTCCATGTACTTCTTCAGATCGTAATCAATGTACTCAAATATAAGAAATAGTTTTGAACGTTCCATCTCATATATGACATCATTTAATCTAGTAATTCATTAGTTTAAATAAAATGAAATAATTAATTATTAAGTTATTAAGAGTACAACAATAGAGAAGTTTTCCAAAATAATTATATATGTTAGATAGCTTATAATTTACTTGACTATGTTTTAATGGTTACTTAAATCCTTAAGAATGCAGATTTCTCTAAGAGCTGATTGAGGAATTCCTTCTTATTCCTAATCTAATTTGACTTTTTTAATTGCTACTTAGGTATTTGTTTGAGTATCAAATCCTTTGTAAACTATTCCATAAGTTCCTTCTCCAATTTTTTATAGACATTTAAATCTGTCAGAAATATCATTTATGGTGTTGCTTTTGTCTTCTTAGAGATTTATATTGGGTTGAGCTTGGAAAAGATTAATAGACATCTTTATGATTGCTTTAGTTTTTATTTTATTGTTTATTTTAATGTATTTAGATATTAGAACAAAAAACTTAAATTATATAATAATTAATTTCCATCACAAATTTAATTTCAAAGAAATCTTTTAACAATTACATTCTTTATTCAAAATTTTTCTATTAACGATTATATTTTTGAATTTAACTGTGTGCGTGTGTTGTTGTCTTCCCACTTCAATTCGAATATTTTAAAACTGAATTCTTTTTTAATTTGATTGTTATTTTTTTATTGATTTTTCTATAAGTTAAAAGTTATTTTCAAACACAAAATTATATTATTTTTTAGGGCATTTCAGTAAATTTGTTTTAATGATTTCAACAAAAAAATATTTTTTTGTTTAAAAATTGATTTATGGAATATATTAAAAAAAAATTTTATTTGTAATTTTCGAATTCGAATAAATCTCTCTTCTAAGCAAATTCTAAAATTAATTTTAACGTTGAAAAGTTTAAAAATAAGAAAAAGCTAAACAAAAAAATTTAGATTTTTTGTGATAATTAGTTATTTTTAATTAACTTATTAAAAAAATTCTAATGAAGAAAAGATGAATGAATGTACACAAATTTTAGAATTTCTTAAAAGGAAAATGTAAAAATGAAACAAAAAAATAAACAAAGTTTTTAAAAATAAATAATAAATAAATATTTTGTAATTTTTTAGAATTAACAAAAATTTTAAATAAATTAAAAATTCTATTTAAATCAATCGAATTCTTTCTTTTTTATTTGGTTTACATACTCTGTTATTGTACTACTTAAGTCACTTTCTTGATGATTAACCCAAAAGTCAATTTTATCAAAATTTTTATCCAGAAACTCTGCTTAATTTTTAAAATCTACATACTTTTTTAATGAATATTGAAAAATAGTTAACAACTTATTTTGATTGTATTTTATTAAATTTACTCCTATAATGTATGTTTTAGGGACTCCCATTCTCTCTTCGCATTCTCTGATAGGAGCTGCAGTTTATTGTAAGACATTTTCAGCTTTATCAGGTTATTCCTAAAAGTCAATTAGAATAAATAAGAAGATATTACAACTTTCTATCATCTATTGATACTCCTTAATCAAACTCATAATAATACGAACATGCTTACAATCCTAGAATCCTTTACTTGCCTAAGATATTTACTTTAGTTAGGAAACTATTTAAGAATTATTTGTATAGACCAAAATATTCTTGGATCTTGAATAGTGCTTTTTTATAAAATAAAAAATCATTAAAAAACATATAAAAAGATATGAATGAATTACCTGCTTTCTCCATACATCATCTGTAAGCCACTACCTTCTATGTGTTTTCGATCTTGACTCATTAATTTATTTTGGTAGCAAGTAAGAATATATTTCATCATGATACTAAAAGTTTGTATAAGTGAATGGAATATCATAAGTACTTGCTCTTTTACGTTCTCCTATTTCTATTTGATAATTATCATGGCGAGATTCATCATCTGCACTCTAAATGCAGTCAAAGTTTAAATCATTTGAATCTTTCTAAAGATTCTAGTTTACATTACTTTCCAGCATCTTTTGATTCATAACACTTGTAGTCATTTATGATTAGCTAGGAGTGTTAGTCAATATAGTGTCAAATTCTCTTGAAACTCTGCTTGGAGCATTACTATCTCCATGAAGACATTAAGATTCAAGTTGTGGCGAGTCTGTAAATTGCTACTAAATCATTTTCATTTTAAATGATTTTCTATATTAGTAGCCTGTAGAAGAAGGGTTAACACCTGATAATTTTTCAAGGATACTAGTATTTTTTCTCATTTTATTATTTCTGTTTATTTTTCTCCTGTGTTAAATATTTGATGTACTATTATCACTTTCATCTCCTCCACCTCCATACGTATTACCAGGAGTTGTTGACATACTTGAAACATTGAATAAGTAAGGGCTACTTCTTGAATCTTTAGATTGGCAAATAACACTTATCTATTTAAAAAAAATTATTTTAGATTTTTCAAAATTTAGATTTATTTTATTAAGAAGAAAAAGACAAAAATATTAAATTTAAGATATTCCAATCTATTTCTTATTAAGAATTAAACAGATCAAATGGTTATTCAGTAGTTAAATAATTTGTAAAACTTTGATTTTATAAAGCTAATTAAATTAAAATTAATCTTAGCTTTTAATAAAGTTTAGAGTAGATAGATAAAGTATAAAAATTGATTAAAATAAGTAAAATAGGTTAAAATATCTTACATCTTATCCCTGTAATAGTTTGGAGTGAGTGATAATTTATTTGATGACTAAAGAAGTATCTTGAATAAATAAATTCTTGTATGATTTGAGAGTTTCTTGGATCTATTTGCAAACCATTTATAGTTGCTATTACTTTTCATCTAATTTTTATTGCTCCTCCTCCTACTCATTATCTTCATCTGCAAATTCTTTTTTCTTCTCTATTATTAGATTCTCTGATTTAAATTCACTTACTTGAATATTGTCTTCTTTAAGTAAAAATGCTTTTATTGCATGAATCGATCGTTCTTGCTTACTATTTCCTGATTTTTATTCTAGGGGAGAAAATAGGTTTGATCCACTTTAATTTTTTTTGGTTGAATTTTAACTATATGATTTGCAAGAATTTAAGACAGGGGTTGTATTTTCTGGAATTTTTCTATAGCTTGAGGCAGTTTTTTATTAGTATTAATTGCTTGCTTATTTATTATCTGAAAAGAACAAATCCTTTTTCTCTTCTTCTTCACTTGTGTTATTTTCTTCTTAAATCTTTTAAGATACTTATCTTGAGAGTGAACGAACTTTGCTACTGCTACTACTTATCACAAGTTCATCAGAAAATTATTTTTACTAGGGCTAAACTCCTATTATAGAAGTCCTTCTTCTACCTTATTTGTGAATATTTGATGTCAAAGGAGCAGCTTTTGGAGATTATGCTCCAAGTTTTTGTAAATTAAATAAATCACTTTACTTTTTAATGCTATCTCTATGATCTTTGTAATAAATAGAAGATGGATTAGAAATAGGTATCTATGGTATACCTTAAGAAGATCCTGAATTACTTGGAATCTATGAACTCATACAATGGTTGGATTCATCACTTTCTTTTTTGTTTGGCTACAAATTGTTTCCACTAGATTAATTTGTAATCTGAGATTTATTTATCACGCCCTATGAATTAGCTGTTTGTCCTTAGGAGGGAATATTGGACTAACTTAATGACAGTTACTCTAAAAAAAACAAAAAATAATTTAAAACAATAAATTTTAAGCATTATTTTTTTACATGATGAATCTATATCTTTATTAGTTGGTACTTTGTTAATCCTTGACTATTATTGGGCTCCAGTAAACATTTTAGCAGGAATTTACTAATTGACTTTTGACTTACTTTTATGTATTGTCTTTTTAGCCTCTTTTTCATCACGATATTGCCATAAAAAGACATTTTTCTAAAGGCTATTATCATTATTTTTATATTTGACTTGATTTATAAAATAAAATGAATAGAAAATACTTTATTTTGGGGTCTCTTGCAAATGAAAGATTCAAAGGAGCAGGGCATCTTATTGTATTTTTAACATTATTTTTCTATCTCATAGTATTTGTGATTGTAGATCCTAGACGTATGTTTGAGTTTTCACATGAATTATTGTATTTTCCAGGGAAAGTTTGCATAGAAACAGGTTGGACACTAAGGGAAATACTCAACAGATATGTATTTTAATTGTTTTTATTTCTAGAAGTTTGATCTGTGTCTCCTAAATCATCTCTAATTTCATGGTGGATGTCATTGATTATAATTTCATGGTATTATTTTTTTTCAAGTTCAAACTCTCCTTCATATCTCTTCAGCTACAAGAAAATGAGGAAAAGGTTAACATAGTCTTTACCTTAATTTAATAAATCAGAGGGATTAACAAATTCGTTTGCATCCATATTTCTCACTTTTTTAAACACTTTTTAAATTAATCTTTCTGTCTCAGGTAAGCAGTTGAATTCAAAAATAAAAAGAAGATCAAATATTTCATTGCTCCTAATTTGCCTTAACTTGCAATCTATTTTAAAATCAAATTTCTTATAAACTGGTTCAGCAATATTTCTAGGTAGTGTGCCTTCTCCATTTAATTTAGGACTATTTTTGAATGTTAAAGAATCAATAGGCTTCAAATCGTATTTTTCTTCTACTGGTTGAATAATTAAATCCAAAATGCTCACCATCATCTTTATTTATTATGAAATTAAGAGTTAAAAAGTGACATGTATTTTCAATAAATAATTAAGTATTTATATAAAAAATTACATGATGAAAGAGAATGTCATCTGCTATGACTTCGTGTGATGGGAAAGAACCCTCAAATTATACCTTTATTTAGTTGACTAAGTTTAACTTCTTTACTAACACAATTTCAACTGCTTGAATGATATTTGCCTTTATATTGAATTCATTTAGATTCTTCTAATTAATTTTATGGAATTCATTATTGAGCTTTCTGATGAAATATAGATAAATGTATTGTTAATGATATTCGTAAATACATTTAGACAGTTCTTTTAAATCATCATTTTTAATTACATTCAAAGAAACCATATTGTACCATTTTAAATAATCTTTTTCAAGTTGACTTATGTTATCGCAAGAGTTTTTAAAAAGAAGATCATGATAATATTCATTTATTTAGACCATTTCTGAAACTTTTGGCTACTTTTCTAGAATTACTTATATCATCTTGCTGCTTTTCCACATTATAGGACCCATCAATAGTTTATAATAAACTTTTTAATAATTTTCTGTCTACTAAAGTCCTACTGTTTCTATTTATTCATAAACAGATTCTTCAGTTTAGATTGTTTGATTGCCCAAGTTAATTCCTTTGCCCAAACTTTCATCAAGCCAGACTTCAATTTCTATTTCTTTGTCTAGCTAAATAACTTCTTAAACCTTTTTTTGGATGAAATATTTTTTAATTAAGTCAAGATTTTTTGAAAAAAAGATTTTTTAATATAAATTAAAGCTAAGATAATTTCTAATAAAGTATTATTTTGTTTACCTTTTCTTAAATGATAACTCCCTTGCTTTAGAACTTTTTATCTCTAGCAATTACGCTTTGTTGTTATTCTTTACATTTAAACAGCTAGCTTAAATTAGTAATCCTCTCGTTGTCATCTTCACAACTTCTAATAAACTTTTAACCTTTTTCATTGTAGAAAACAATTTGCATGTGCTAATCTATAATGAAAAAAGTAGTCATATTTTTTAAAGAGAGGTAGGAATTGCTTTTATCTGACTTCTAAAAAGAATTAATAAAGATCCAATATTTTCTCATGACTCTATTAACAATATAACATATAGTAACAGTCAAGAGGGTATAACTAATCATCAAATTGCTAGAAGAAACAAAGAATTCATGAATAGTAATTTAATATAAGTTATTTATATTGCAATAACTTTAGTAGGGCATTTATTTTCTAGCGCAATTAAACTATTCTTAATCTCTGCAAAGGATCATAGTTTATAATATAGCATTTTCCAAAAGAGTGAGTGCTAAACATTACAAAGGGGTAGAGATAATGATTGAATTTTAAACGATTATTGCTATTTAACCCAATATTTGCCATAGTTCTAAATCAACAAGGTTTTTGTCTAACAACAAAAATTAAATAGTTATCAATTCAAAAAAAATAACGATCAATATAGCCAATCTTTAAAGATGGAAGGACTTTTAATTTCTAAATACATAACCAATGAAGTAAGACGCAATCAACAATAAAACTAATCCTAAATCCTAGTAATTTAATAACTCTTTCAAGTGTAACCAAGGTATTATCTTTACTAAACTAGTGATAATCACTATAATTTACGTTTGTTGAAAAAGATCTAAATTAATGTAAAACATTGTTTCCTATATGAAAGTCTCTTCAGACTTTGGATTCACAAACTTTCCATACTTATCCTAAAAATAACAGCTTTTATTCAGGTACTAATTGTATAAAGTACCTTTCTTAAAGCTTGCGTTAGCTCCAGAACCTGCTCTCCTTTAAGATTTCATATAATTTATTTGCTAATTCCTTACTAATAAATAAATAATATTTCTTTTTTAGTACAGTTTTGAATTTATTTATGTATTTTTCAAACTACTAACAATTAATGATGATTGCACTTTACTACAATCAAATTTATTCTTATCTATTTAATAAATATACCTTTATAAAAAAACACCTATCATCTATTAAAATTTGTTTAAATAGTTAATCCAAATCACTAAACAACTAACAGTTCAGTATTATTTCAACTAAATTTTATTTTTCTTATTATTTAAAATACCTCTTTTACCAAAATAATTCTTAACCATGCTCTGTTTTAAGTAAATCTTTATTTTTTATAAGAGTAAAGGCTATCAAATGTATCTTAAATAATTCCTACTAGGAAATAGCTAAACAGGTAACTAGTTTATTAATTAAGCAAATTTAAATAATTTGATTTAAACTGATTCAAACAAAAATTTTATAAAATGTTTATTAAGAATTCTTAACAATTATTTAAAAAATACAAATTTTAGAATGGTATTTTCTCCAAATATTCGCAATTAATTTCTTTTTCTCAAATTAGAAAAATTGATATAGAAATTTTTGTATTTTTGACTAAATTTTAAATATTTCAAGTTAAATAAGAATTAATAACAATTATTTTGGGTGAAAATTTAAAAGATAAAAAGAATAATAGGTTTTTCTAGCTTAAATTTCAGCTTGAGAACAAAGTGATTAAAAAGATGAAAAAATGGATTTTAAATTAAAATTTTAACTGATAAATTTAGAAAACAAATCATTAAAAGTTTAATTGATTCATATTAAAATTAATTGTTAAATTAAAAATGTAAGTTTGAAATGTAGAAGAACTACTTATCTATCTATTTATTTATACATTTAGTAGGTTTTTTATTCTCAAAGAAAGGATTAGATTTAATTTTTTATCTATCTATCTATCTAAAATTTGAAAGAAATTTCTTAAAGATATTTTAATTATTGGGCAATTAAATCTATTGAGATTAACAAGAAAGTTAAACTAAAAATACGCTACATATAGATTTATTAGAATTTTAGAAAAACCACCAATACAAATCATTCATTTGTTTAATAAAAATAGAGCGATGAAAAAAAACGCATCTAAAATTTTTAACAGACTTTAACTTATCCAAAATAAATAACAAAGTGTTTAGTTTGGTGCTAATAGATTGAAACCTCTTTATGACTTTTCTGCAAAGGGGATTGCTGAAAATATAACCACAATAAAAAGATATTATCAAGATGTGGCTTATATAGGTCCATCTATTTCCTCCTTTCTTGAAGATTTGCCCCATAGTATGGTATTTATGGAATTTATTTGTTTTATTCAATATAATAAGAAGGTTTTCCATTTTATAGCATTTAAATCCTCTTTTAATTTTATAAGTAACATTTTTGTAATTATTTTAATATAGATTTAGATCTCAAAAATTTATTTATTTGTGATAACACTGAAGAGCTAGTTAGGGAAAGCCTTCAAGAGATAGATTTAATAGCACCTTAAATTAATTTATATAAAAAATTCCCTGGTTTGAAAGTATATCCTCTCATAGTTGATGAAGAATTGTTTCCTTTTTAAAAAGAATCTCTTGATATGGTTATATCTAATATGAATATGCATTATGTAAATGATTTATCTGTCGGATTCTCTAGAATCTTAGATTCTCTAAAGCCTGATGGTACACATATAGGTAATCAGCAAATCTCAATCAAATTAAAGTGTATCCTTCAGCTTTAAATGGAAAAAGGATATCTAACACAAAAAATAAATTTATAAAAATGAAAACCTACTTTATATTTAATAAATATTTTTAATATAGGAGCAATATTAGGAGAAGAAACTTTATAGGAGTTAAGAATTGCTTTTACTTTAGCAGAAAGTGAGAGATGTGGTGGTGTAAGCTAGCATGTGAGTCCATTTGTCACAATTACAGAATTAGGAAATCTTATTACAAGACTATCTTACAATCTACCAACTGTTTTTTCTGAAAAGAGAATGCTTTATTTTGATAGCTCCATTGATCTGATGCAATTTTTGTAAGTAATTCAATCTAACTTGTATATCATAAATAGCTTTTTACTAAAAACAGACAAGATTGTGGAGATAACTCATGTCTTCTTGAAAAGAGAAAGGGAGTCTTGAAAGATACAGTTTTAGGAAGTATAGCAATTTATGATTCATTATTTAAGGAACTCAGTGATCCAGATTATAAAAATAAGATATTTAGCACTTTTGAAATAATTAGCTATGCAGGCTGGAAATATCATGAAAGCTAGCCAAAACCAAAAAAGAGAGGTAGTGCAGAATTTAGTTTAAAAGATCTCAGTAAAGAAATAGTCGACATAGATCCTGAAGCTGCCCAAAGAATGAAATCAGGTGAAATTCTTGAGGAAGGAGATGGGCCAGATGAAGTTGACCCATTATAAGGTTTATAAAACGAAGAAGACCTTGAGTCAAAAAAGAAAAATTGAAATAAATTAAAATGGAATAAATTAACTCGCAAAGATAGAAATAAATAAATATTCTATATTTTATCAGAAATTTTTAAATAGCAGATTGATCTTCACATTAAAAAGAGTTTTTCTATATTTTTTTGAATAAATCTATTTATGTGTGTATGTATGTTTTATATTTTTTGGTTTAAGTAAAATTAAATGAGTGTGTTTATTTATTGAATAAATTTGTGATATTAAGTTTATCATTTTGAAATCTGATACGATTTTAAAATTTGTTTCTTTTTTTTATTAAAAATATCAAAACAATCAAATAATTTTACAAAATTTAATATTTTCAAAATTTTATAAATTTTAGTTTTGAGGTTTTAACAATTAGAGGAATATTAAGCGAAGCAATAATTAAGCACCAAGAAATATATAAAAAGGATAGAATTAGTGAAATGGATATATTGAAGAAGAGAAATAGTAGAAGCATTATTGGCAGTAAATGTAGAAATTTTCCTTTTTGAAAGATTTTTGTTTTAGCGAATCAAATAATTAATTATGTCAAATAGCTGTGTAAAACATCAATGCAAGGAAAGATGATTTGAAAGAATAAGACCAAGCAGATATTTAAGAGAAAGAATACTTAAATTATAAGCAATTTGACACAGAATATTCACAAATTCTTTAAAGGCTTCAACTACTTTAAAACAAAGAGCAATTATAAAAATTGAAGTAATTTATTACATTAATGAATGAATGAACATATTTAAAAATGTTTATTATTATTTAGCGATAACTAGATAAAAGAATTATGTTAGAAGATTTATATTTTAATTTTTGACTGGTAGAAGTAAACAAAGGAAATCTAAGATATTTATTGCAGAGAAAGTCTCCTTTAGGGTTTGATTTCTTTGCTTATAAACTTATAAAGCGTTAAAGGAAGAGTAAGAATCTTAAAGTAGAGTTTATAAATGTTTAGGGTGATTGGATATCAAAGAATAGTTGACCCTAGCTATGAGGGTAATGACTCCATAATCACAAATGAAGACTATCAAGAATTGATATTTACTGTTTTAAAGGAAATATTTAACTACACAAAAGATAAAGATATTATATCTATTCTTGTAGAAGAGGGTATCTTTGGTGAAGTTGTTGAAACTTTACAATCCTTAAAAGCCTATATATCATCTAAATATAATAAAATATTAGGAATAGATATATTATACTTTTTCATATAAATTCTTAAAAATTTAGCAAATTAAGAAAAACTTAGATATAGATTCTTCGAAAAGCGTGCTATGGATATTATTTCAGGCTACTTACATCATTTTGAGCTTAATTTAGATGAAGTAAACATATTCAACAAATTTGATTGAAAAAAAATATTTGCTTAAAAATTTTAAAATTCAAAAAACCTTTATTTAATAATTAGAAAGATGAAGATGATAGAGATTCAAAAATAATGAAGCTTTATAGTTAAATTACTGCTCTTTTGAGAAATTTGGCAGTAGATATTAATTGCACTAAAGTTTTCTTAGAGTATGGAATCATAGATAAACTTTGTTTGTCAATTGTACTTTATCCAAATGAATAAAATGAACTCATGCTCAACACAATGAGAATCTTGTCTAAAATATCATTAAACAGAGAATGCTCCTTGAAAATATTTGAAAACTAAGATTGTATCAAGAATATTTGTTCTTTATTCAAAATATTTAAGACAAACATTTTTATCATAATTCGTATCTCCTTCATCTTTGCAAACATAACAACTTATAATGAGTCTATTAGAAATATGATTTACTTCTAATTTAATGCTTTTAAGGACATTTATAATTGCTTTGAATATTATGCCCAAAGAGAGCTTACTCCCTTAAAGAACGAAACAGTAGATAAATTGGGTCTTTCTACTGCGGCATGGGACTTCAAAATTATGCAAAAAGAGTAATTTTTTAGAATCTATTTTCCATAATAAATTAAAATAGAATTAGCTTCATTAAAATTTAAAAACTAAGCAATTTTTCTTTTTATCATATTATTATTTAGTTAATTAATTTATTTAATTACTATAATTTTTTCAATACAAATAGATCTGATTCTGAGGCTTTAATTAAGTTGCTCCGTTTGATAGCAAACTTGATGACAGTTTAAGAAATAGGAACTCATTTAATAACTAAAAAAGGATTGTATTACCATGATTTGATTAAGAAATGCAAGTTGATTTTATAAAAATATAAAGAAATAAATGAAAAGAATTCAGAAATAATTAATTGTGTTTTAAGTTGCCTTGCAAATGTTTCGTTTTATGATAAACAAGCTGCTATTACAAATGATTTTGAGTAAAAAAATATTAAAAATGAGCTTGTAATTTAAATAGGAAGCTATATCATGCAAAATGATAGTGAGGATATTTGTTGTGAAGCACTTCGTGTTTTGAGCAACCTCAGTAGATCAAAAGACCTTATAAAGCAAATATTAAAATTTAAATTATTAGATGCAGTTGTTCTCTTATTAGATTCTAATTCTAAAGACATAGTTTATTATGCTATTGGTACACTTATTAATTTAACTAACTCAGAAGATATTAAGTATTTATTTACTTTATTAACTTAATTTCAAAAAAATTTTAATTTATTTTATATCAATCAATTTAGGAAAATGATGGATAATAATGTAATGGAGAGTTTATTATAAATCGTAGAGGACTGCACACTTGATGATAATGATTTGGTTTCTATTACTTTGAAGGTTGATTATTTATTTTTACTTTTCATCAATCAATAAACTATTCCAAATAATAAAAAAAGTGCATAGGAAATATAATGGAAAATAATAGTAAAATACAGTAAGATTATACTAAAAAGATTGAAGCTGCTCTTATGAAGTATGGGGAAGAATGTGATATCGTTATAGTAATAAAAATTTTCATATTAAATATTCTTATTTTAAGAATTAAATATTTACTTTAAATTATCTCTAACTTAAAATTAAAATAAAATATTAATTAGTCACATACAAAATAAGAAAATGATAAGATTACTGAAATTTATGAATTAAGAGGATTGATAAACTAAATACTTAATAGCATTCCTGAAGAGATGTATGCATGTCTTGTTCCTAGTAACAAATTAACTTTAAACTATTATCTATTTCTAATTTCTAATTTTAATTTTAAAAAGATTGTGGTAGAAAGTTTAAGGAACATAGTGAATATATAAAGCACATGCAAAGAAGACACAATTTGTGATGAATTTTATTTATGAAAGCAAAAGATCAAATTTTTAATTAAACTTTGAAAATAAATTACAAAAATAATTCTATAATATGAAATTAATCTAATTTACACATTTTATTTATTTATTTGTTTTTTTTTTAAATTTCTTATGAACGATGAAATAAATAAATAAATCAGTTATTTTTATCATTTTTATATCCATAAGAGGGGTTGCGACTATGATTGCTTTGAGTAAACATCTCAAATTAAGTTCTATATTAGTAAGGAGTAGAATTTAAATCTTGTTTATTTTATGAATAATCTTGATTTTAATATGCTCGTTAATTTTTAATTTCTTAAGATATCTTTAATAATTCAATCACTTTACTACTCAAATATTCTAACTAGGCTTCTGAATCACCAATTCGTTCATCAAAGTTGTTCAAGCTTTCTTCAAAGGTTCTAACTGCATGGTTTATATTACTTATTGATTCCTTTATTTCTTCTTCATTATTCTAAGCATCACTTTCTTTTTTAACTTTGATCTAAGTGGAGGTTGTAATTTTGTTCATTTACTTTTACTCTAAAATTTCTCTTGAAAGATAATTTACACTTTTCTTATTTGACGAAGGATACTGCTAGTTCAAAGTATTTTTATTTCCAGATAAAATAATACTCTCCTTAAAAACTTAATTTAAGTCTAACTACTCACAGCTGTAAGCATCCTTTACATATAAAAAAGTAATTAAATGAGTTTTAAGCTTAAAAATTTACTTGGCATTAGATATAGTTTTCGAATAGTAGAAATTTCATTCTAATTGAGTCATAAGCTTCTGTAGTTGCTATATACATTCTTCCTATTTCTGATTTACAGTTTCGACACATAAGCATTTCATAAACACATAATTCAGTTACAGCACTAGAATTATTATCACTTTGCTACTATGAAATATACTTTTATTCTGATTTAATTACGCTTGATATATTACCTTCAAGCTAAATAAATTTGATATCATCTATAACATAAATGGATTAAATTTTGTTGGTTATAGAAATAAAATTAAGGCATTTTTTGCATTAAATTACTCCTTGTGTTTGCTAGTATTACATGCTTTTGTTTTAAAATTTGACTTTGTTAAAAAGATATGGTTAGTTAAATTTTAAAAAGGGATTAATTGTAAATTTAGGAATTTTAAAATATAAACACCAATTAAAGACAGATCGATAAATAAAAAGTAATAATTTTTATAATGCAAATTTAATACAAATTAAATAGATAGTAAAGAAATCCTTTGACAATTTGAGACAATAAAATAATTTCAATATTAATTCAATATTTTTTTTAGTCTATTATTGATTGATTTTTTTTATTTTGAATTTTATTCATTTATATTTACTCATTCTTTAAAAAGTCAATAGATTTTGTTATTCTAATTAAGACATATTAACATATTAAGATTTTCCTTAATAGTTTTGTTTATTAATTTAAAGTTTTAGCTTAAATTTTTTTTGATTCATTAACAAATTGAAATAGTAATAAAATAATGTTGAAATAATTTTTTTTATTGATTATTCAGGATTTCTTAAAGAAAGTAAAAAAACTTTTATTGCTATTATTGAGGTAAAAAGGGATTTCTTCAAATTAATATATTTTAATTTAAGTAATTAATAATATTTTTAGTAATATTGATTACTTTTAAGTATTGTTTGAAAATTTAGGAATTAGAAATGGAATTAAAAAATAATAAAGTCTTTTTTAATAGTATAAATTTAATACACTAAATAGACAGACAGTAATAAAATATTTGACAAATTGAAATAATAAATAATTTAAATGATAATTTATAATTTTTTGTAATTTATTTTTTGAGATAATTTTTTTATTTATTTTTCATTTTTATTCATTTGTTTCTGGTTTATTCTTATAAAAAGTAAAAAGATTTTGTTGTTATTGTTATTATTTAGGTGTACTATGATTTTCTTCAATGAAAAAATTTTAATTTATTTAGTTAGTAACATTCTTTGGAAACATATGTGTTTATTAGTTTAAAATTTTAGCTTATATTTTTTATTGAATCTTTTGAATTTGGTATTTGTTCATCAAATTTGTGTTTGGTAAATTAGTAAAAGTTGCAGTTTTATTGTTTTGATCACTCAAATTGTAATGAGAAAATATTTATTCTTTCTTCAATTCATTCATTGATTTTTGACTAAATTTAAATGATTAGTCATTTTCTTCTGTTTTTATTCTTGATAAATTTCTGCCACGCCCAATAATGTTTTCTTAATTATTAATTTAGTTATCTATTGAATTGTTTTTTGATTTTATTTTTTTGATGTCCTTTATATTTTATAGCCATAATTATTTCTATTCCTAATTAAGAGATTGCTAGTGATGATGAGGATTTAGAGTAAGTAAACTAACATCATTAGAGCTTTCACACACAGATGCTTTTCTACTTTAATTTTTTTGTTGATTGCTTTGGCCTGAAAGTTATTTTTGCTAAAAAGTTATTTCTGTTTAAAAACTTATAAATTCATTTGATTAACTAGTATTTAACAATTAATAGGGTTAGCATGAAATATATTTTGGTTAGGTTCCTTAAATTTAATTTTTGATTGATTTATTTTAATCATTTTTAAGTTGGTGCTTTTGAAGCAATTATTAATATGATAATTATTACTTTTAAATTTGAGCTTAAGGATAGTTAAAGGGTTTCTATTATAAAAGCTAATTAACAGAAGTATTTTATTTTCGATCAGAGAGAGACTGTAAAGATTTATGAATCAAGCTTTTTCCCTTTTAAAAGTTTTATTATAAATTGTAAAAATTGTATTAGCTTTGATTATTTTTCTCTTCGCCAAAGCCCTTACTATTATTACTTTCCTGCTTTTAAATATTTTAATTATTGTTGTGGGCTTTTAAGTAATATTCTTATTCATTTTCTGATTTCATAATTTAATTAAGTCTTAATACAGTTTAGAACTCATCTGCCTTAGCGCTCTGGGCAAAATTATAATTTTATTTTTATTTCATCTACATTTTTGCAGTTTCTTCAGGGCCATTTTACAATATATTGTAATGATCATTATTAGTATTGATGTAGTTATTTGAGTTAGGTTAAGCGAACAAACTATTTTTACTTTTTCTAAAAGTTAATTCAGAATAGTTTCTCAAAATTGATTTCTTTACATTTTACTCATTTCTACCTATTTAATTAAATTAATTTGTTTATTTAATAAATAAATGATAATATATAAATAAATACTTGAATAGCATTCATAGAACTCTTATTTTTAATCAGGAGACACATTAGATCTTCTTGTGAACAAGTCTAAATCTACCTTAGGCACTGAGTAATTTTAAATTCTTCCACTTGAAGTCTCTGGTTTTTGATTAATAAAAATATTTTTCACAAAACTCTTGCTTGCAGTATTATCTGTGATGTTGTTTTTCATGATATAGATTTGTTTTTCTCTCGAAAAATTTTAGGAATCTTTGTGAATTGAAATTTGACCTATGTTTAATTATCTTTTTGGCTTATTAATTTACATGCCTTAGTAAAATTTAGTAAATTTGAAAAAAAGAGTTTTATGAATTTATAACAATATCCCACTCTCACTTTTACATTAAAATTTGCAGCTATTTATATTTGTAATTTTTGGTTATAATTTCAAGTCGGACTTTTCCTCATTATCATTTTCTTATTAAGAATGATTAAATCTAGGTACGTCTTAAAAATGATTGGTTGTTATCAAATCACCATGGTTGTACTCTTATGACTAATAATTTTAAAATAAATTAAAACCAATTAATAAATTTATTAAATGTATCTACTGTAGAATTTCCTTGATTTGATTACAGTTTAGGAAAAGAGAGAGCACTTTTTCTATCAATAATTTTCTAATTGTCTTCTTCAAAATACAAAATTCTCTACAAATTTAAAAATTTATAAATACAGAGCAAACAAACTCATTTTATTTTACTTAAAATTTGCCTTAAAGAACAATCATATAATATTCTAAAGAACACTTAAATTCTTCTTAATGCATATAGCTGTAAATCTTAGAGTTTGCAATTACTCTTAAGATATTTTATTCTGACAATTAAGAGAAAAAGCTCAAGTTTTTAAAGGTCTAAAGACATCTTTGAATAAGGTCTTAAATTTTTTAACCCTAATTTCCTTGTTCTTAACTCTATATATCTATTTTAGCTACTATGGATTCTTCTAAAGCAATTAAAGTTTTAGCTACTCCTGTTTATCTAACTAATTCAACTAATCCAAATATACTACCTGCTTCATAAATTCTTCCCACTTTCATGCTTTTTGTTGGCTTGACCTGCAGCTTTCCTTTCAAGACTATTATCAAGCAAACTTAAGGAGATTCTATTTATATAAAAATGAAGGTCAATCTTATTCTATTTTATGAATTTTAAGTTAACCAAACTAAGAACAAAAATTGTAATTACCTTTATGCAATATAACTTAATTCTGATTACATATGTAATACTACATTTTTTCTTACATATCTTTCAATTCTTTATAACCTATATCATAATTGAATGGAAGAGACTCAAATATCTAATTTAAATTTGTCCGTCCTACATATTTATCAGAAACTATTTAGCTGAATTCCAATTATATCTTTTTAAATTTTATTTTAAAAGTCCTTAATATATACTGATAAGCTGAATAATGTATACCATTTAAATTGCCTGGATAAAATATGTTTATATCTTTTGAAATTGAAGTTATTAAGGAGACTATTTCACCTATTATTTTTCTATGATCTTTTTTGGGATTTAATTTACTTATATTAGCCGAAAAAGCTTTTTAATATCTTAAATTTCTTAATTATATCAAACAGCTATTTATCCACCCACTAACGAAGCAGTAATACAATTTACACAATAACTAAAGGTTATTGTTGTAATTTGCAAATTATTAATTTGTTTTTTATATAAATTCTATCTCTAATTTTAATATTTTTCAAATCTCATCAGAAATAAGCCCAAATAAGCTATTTTCTTAGATCATATCTATATTATTGTAAAATATTAATTATCCATTCAAAAATACTTATTTTTACACTAAAAAAACTTGATTTCTTTTTTTTCAATTATAAATAATGTAAACCTTCCAAAAAAACCACAAAATTAAAATTATTTCAACCTGTTAATTTATTTTTTTGTTTTTTAAACAGTTTTATTGGGAAATTGATAAAGATGAGTGTTAAAAATATAAAGTAAAGTACATTTTTCTTAAATAGGTAAAAATTTAAAAAATTTAAATGCTTAATTTATCTATTTTCAAAAGTTCTTTTTTTAAGTATTAAAAATATTATTGATCCATTATTTTACAATTTCTAATTATTTTTAAATTCAAATAGTTATGAATAAGAAATTAGCAGTTAATGCTTTCTCTTATTCAAATAAATAACAAAAATAAGTTTTTATTAAAAAATAAGCATAAACTGAGATTGATTTTAGTAAAAGTTAAAATATTTTTTAAATCATGCAATAATTGTCTTTAATATCTAAAAATAAAAAATTATTTTGAGTCTTCTAATAATTGTCTTTAATATCTAAAAATAAAAAATTATTTTGAGTCTTCTAATAATTGTCTTTAATATCTAAAAATAAAAAATTATTTTGAGTCTTCTAATATACTGCATTTTATTAAATATTAAATCTGTCTAACATCATAAAATTCAACTGCATTTTAAAAAATATAATGAGAGATAAAATTTTGTTCTTCTAATATAAAAGACCTCTAAATATTACATCTAATCCTTATTCATCTCTAAAGTGATACTAATCTTTCCAAAATAATGATAATGACTAGAATAATTTAAGGATAAGATAAAAATTAAGAAAGGAACAATTATCTATATATTTTTTCCAAAATTTTTTGTGAGATAAAAATAGATTTAATGTAATTAAAATAAATATCAATTTATTCTAATTGTTCTCAAATAATTTTATTTAAGTATTTACCATTATTCGATAAAAAAATAATTTTTTTGATTAAAAAATAGAAAAGTAAAATAAATATCACAAAAATGAAAAAATAAAAAATAAACATTTACATTTTATTTTATTTTAAGATTTTCATCATAATAGCTTTAAAATTCTATTTTTATTTGCTTCAATTAGATTAATTTGCTAAGGGGTAATCAGTATATCCCTTAGGTCCTTGTGTGAAGAATGTAGTTCTATCTACATTTTTATTAATTTCATACCCATATAATACTCTTTCAGGTAAATCAGGATTGGAAATAGATAGTGTACCAAATGAAACGGCATCACAAACTCTGTTGGAAATATAGTTTTTCATGTCTTCAATAGATACACTGTCGTTTGCAATAAGGTTTCCTTTACATAATTTTCTCATAGTTTCAAAGAATGTTTCAGTTGGTATTTGTTTAGCTCCATCAGAAGAATCATCCCATTAGTTAACACCATGTCTTTTAACTTCTATAAAAGCTAAACCTCTTTTATCCAGCTCAGGTATTAAATATTATAATAAACTCATAGGATCAGAGTCATACATATAGTTATTTCTTCCTGTAGGTGAAAGTCTAATAGCTACTCTATCAGATCCAAAAACACTAATTAAAGCATCCATTACTTCTAAGCAAAATCTTGATCTGTTTTCTACAGATCCACCATATTCATCTGTTCTATCATTAACACCATCACGTAAGAATTAATCTACCAAATATCCATTTGCTGCATGTAATTCAACTCCATCAAATCCAGCTTTTTTAGCATTAATAGCACCTTATCTGAATTCATTGATTACTTGTTAAATGCCTTCTTTAGTTAATCTTTCAGGTTTACCATATTCTTCATTATTAGCAAAGTAATTCTTTCCAGGAACAGGTTTATCTGTTGAAGAAATTGGGGCTCTGCCTCCAGTTTAGCTCAAACTAACAGCTCTTCCACAATGCCAAATTTAAAGCATAATTAAACCACCTTTACTATGGACAGAGTCAACTACTTTTTTCCATCCTTAAACTTATTCTTCAGAAAAAATACCAGCTGATCCTAATTTTTGAAATTTTATTTTAACATGAAATTGAAAATTGCTAAAGTAATTTTTTACCTGGGAAACAATTACTCACAGGAGAAACTTAACTACATTCAGTTATAATTAGTCCAAAAGAAGCTCTTTGGGTGTAATACTCTACTACCAAGTCATTAGGTACTCCATCTTCAGGATTAGTTCTTTATCTAGTTAAAGGAGCAACAACAAATCTATTTTTTAATTTGAGAGCTCCAAGTTGGACTTCAGTAAAAAGGTTTTAAATCAAAGAAGACATTTTATTAGTTTGTTATTTTTTCGTACTTTTGTTTAATTTTATTTTTATTTTAATTAATAATTTGAATTTTAACTTTCACCACAAACACAAATTTAATTAATCTTATCGAATTTTTCCAGAAAATTTATTTACTCAAAAAAAATTTGAAGGTTCAATTTATTTACTCTAAAAAAATTTGAAGTTCTAAATTAAATAACAATAACAAAATACAAATAACACTCAAAAAATGTTCTAATATTTAATCTATTCTAATCAAAGCACTTTTTTAAAAAAATAAAAATGTTTTTTGCTGATTGCTTTTGTTTTTAATAAATGAAAAAAAGTAATGAATAAAATAATTTTTTTTTAAATTTAATTTTAAATGAAAGTAATTCAATTTGTTTCTAGATCAATTAAAGAATTTTTTGTTACTAAAAATTAATTATAAGTTTTAACTTCAATATCATTAATTTTTCATGTAACTATTTTGAATAAAATGTAAAAAAAAAATAAATTCTAATAACAAAATGCATTCTAAATTTTAAAATAAATAATTTATTCTTTAACCTTAAGTTATAAATGATGGTATTGGTTTTTGAAAAATTTTAAAGCTTACTTATTATTAATTTAATATTCATTCATTCTAAAATAAAAAATATGTTATTTATTAAAATATTCAATTTTATTGTAAGCATGAAAAAGTTAACAGAAAACCTAAATAAAACTCACATTCTTTTTGATACATCTATTTTCTAATAATGATAATGAAACGTAAAAATTTTTTTGGTTATTTTTTTCAAGTTAAACTTTATCTATTAATTTAGGTTAATTTTTATCTCGACTTTCTTTTTTAAAATAAAGAATAAATTTTATTGATAACCATATTTAAATATATTTTAATTAAAAAAACTTACTCAGTAAATTGTTTTTATTCTAGCTTTTTCTTTGTGAAATCGATTTTTATTTACATCATCAAAATTAAATTTCAATCCTTTTAAAAATATTTTTTCACATTATTTCCAATCTCTACTTTTTATGTGACAAAAGGTAAAATGATTGAATAAAAGCTTGTAAAAAAGCATTTAAAAATCTTAATTTTATGATATTATCTAGTTGTTATTAAAATATAAAAGAATTAATTATTTAGTTATTTCAAAAATGATTTTTAATAGATCTCAACTAACCTTTTAAACTTGAATCGTTAACTTTTTCCTATAAAATGTAAAATGCCACAGAAACTCATAAAGTGATAAAGTTACCTGTAATTTACTAATTAAAAAGAATAGATTTTATAATTATTAATTTCAAGTTTTTATATTGAAAATGAGAAAATTACATACTAATTAATATCTAAATAACACAATGTTGATTATGAAAAATATTTAAATAAATAAATTGAATGGAATAATTAAGTAAAATAAATTTAGTAGTAATTTACTCAATTAAATTTGTGTATATAACTATGACTGATGTATATAAATACTAATTTTAAGATTTATTAATCATTGGTAAATTAATAGCCAATAATAATTTTTGTAATTAAAAACAAAAGAAATTATTACGTAGATATTAATTGACTATTAATTAAAATATCGAAATTATTATTTGAGATCGATTTTACCTAATCATTCTATTTTAAGTAAATAATTTCTCTAAAAAGATTGAATAAACAAACCAAAAACGAATAAATTTTGGTTCAAGATGGATGTTGAAGAAAGAAAAGAACTCCTTAATCTTATTTTCGATAGCGATATTATTTATCAAATATCATACAGCATGTGTATTAATGCTTTAAAGTAAATATTTTATTTTTTACTCTCAGTTATAAACTAAATTGTAAATCAGCTTTTATTGATTATTTCATTTTGATGTCTTTTATAGAAAATCAGATAAGATGAAATAAGAAGAAGATCTTTATGTTATAGAGTAGAATCTTGGAGAAATAAATGGATTCTTTAAAGAAATAAAAAAATAAAATAATTTCAGCAACTATATGAATCTTTTGAGGCATTTAGACTATGTTTAAAAACCAAAATACTCTACAGTTTTCAATTTTGATGATAATCCAGATTAAATATATTTTATTATGAAAGGTATTTTACATTTATTCTTTTTATCTATATAAATGATAAAATTATTTCTTATTGATTTAGTAAAATTTGGTTGCTTTTATATACTTATTTTTATATTGTTTTAGGTGAAGTTTGTGTGCTTTTACCTGATACGAATTATGAATTCAATAGATATTCTATGGATATTAAAAGAAGTGCTTAAAAGAAATTATAAAGCTTACAGAACAGACACTCAGAGCTCAAAAATATATTTGAATAACACAGTAATCCTAATTTTTAGATTAAAAGGGTTTATAAGAATCCTAGTGATGATGAGGATGATGAAGATGAGTAACAAGATGAAGAAGCTTAATAGCCTTGGGGATATGATAATCAAATAATTAATTTAATACATCCATAATTCTTTTGTGCTTAAATATTAAAAAAAGATGATTACTTTGGTGAAATTGGTGTTGAATTTAATGTTCCTAGATCAGCAACAATAGTCTGTAAAACAGATTGTGAGTTTGCAGTCTTATCTGCTAAAGCTTATTTTTCTGAGATAAACAACAAGTTTCATTCAGAAGATGTAATATTTATTTTTTCATATTCAATAAAGCTTCACTAAATTCATTTAATAAGTATATTATAATAACATATTTTTATCAATTAAAAAAACAATATAAATTTTTGTAATTTTGTGATCATAAATAAGTGAGAAGTAAGCCATTTACTAATTTATATTAAATGATGAAATGGCTGAAATCAAACAAAATAAATTGAAAAGTAAATTTTTTGGATGTGTGAAAATTTTATTTTTATTTAAATAGAAATTTGTAACAAGACTAAGAGGTATAAACAGTATGTTCAAAACAATGAGTAAATAAATGATAAATGTATTTGCAAGCTAAACATAAGTGGAAATATGCAACAGCCATACAGAGATTTTTTAAATGAATGAAAAAGCAGATTATATTTATTTCATAGAGAAAGGAGAGGTTGAAATAAGCCAAAAATATTACTATCAAGATTTAAGATTACCAAGTGAAGATATGGATGTTAATCCTATTTATTAAGAGCCGGCATAGTTAAATAGCATTTCTGAATTCTAAGTATATAAATTAAAAGCTGCTATTTTATGTAATTTAATTATCTAATTTCACTTTTTCAATGGTTTTTGATCAGAAAAAGGATAATATTTTGGAGAGGATGGAATTATCTTTAAGAAATAAGAAGGACGTAGAGTAACTTCTGCTTATGCTAGGACTCAGTGCATTTTACTAAAAATTAAAAAAGATTTCTTCTACAATAATTTTAAAGCTTTTTTTGAGAGTGATAAACTGACTGAAGCAATCATCTAAGAGAATTTAAAGGCAATAAAAATGAAAACATAAGAAAATGAAGAATATGAGTAGTATTATTGCAGTGCAATAAGTAAAAAGATAAAAGAGTTGAAGAATCAAAAAGAAAATGACCAAAAAGGAAATAGTCCACAATATAATAGATAGGAAACACAATTATCAGAAATGATAAAAGAAGAAGATGATATCATGAACACAAAAAAGATGAAAAAAAACTTGTTTGAGCTATACAGAGATGAAAGAACAAGATATTTTAATTAAAGTAAAAACACCCTTACCCCTTCAACTACTTATAAGAAAGAACATTTATAAATATCTCCTTAAGCTTATTAAAAAAGATCAACATTAAAATTTGACAATGAAAACTGCAGTAGTTAATTTGATAATATCTTAGAGGACTATCTTTATCCTTAAGTAAATATGGGTCTTAACCCTAATTTATTCATTAAGTAAGCTTATTTTATCAAATAATTATAATTGACTTTATTGTTTTATTACCCATAGATAAAAGAAAAAGAAATTTAAAAATGGGAGATCATCTGTTTCATAAGTTACTATTAAGACTCCTAAAGAATTTATTTAAGAAACTCCATCAATCACTTTCAACTAATTTGAAGAGTCTTAAACATCTCTAAAAATAAAAGTAACCTAAACACTGTCTAATAATCCTTAGTAATCTATGAATAAAATTCAATCTAATACCACCAACAAAGTTTAAAAAACTCGATCTAATTAACAAACTCCAGTAAAAATGAATACACCACACCAAACAAGAGCTCAAAGTGCCCTGGCTAAAAAGTAAATTTATTTAAAATTTAAGTAAATTAATTTACATTATTTAAAAAGCTTGAAAAATGCTTTTCCCTGGGAATAAAACTAACAGCATCACTATGAAATCAATTAATCTAAAAGCTAAAATCAACCTCATTTTTTTGGGTAAAACTTTGCCATAAAAATTTTGCAAACAGGTTAGATATTTTAAGATTTTCAAAGCCCACCTAAGATATCAAACTAAAATAATATGAATACAATTTAATAACAAATACAATCAGTAAAATAGTATCCAGAGAAATAAAATTAATTTGATAAATTTACCTCTAAAAGTTCTCTATACTATATTAATACTAAGAGGTCTGCAATACATAGCAAGTCTGCTTCTTAAGGAGGGCCTTACAGTATTACTCGCTCTCTAAAAGAAGATGAAAAAATGAATTAAACTTAAACATAAACTGATAAAAATAATTTGTTGAATAAATCAAGAAATTCATAATCTCATTCTATAATACATGAAGTTAAATAAAAAACTCCAGCCAAAGAAAAATATGGAATAGATAGCAAATTCTTGATAAAAGAGAAGCTAAATTTTTTGATAAATGCAAGAGAAAAGATAGATTAACACTCACATCATTTGTACCACAAACCACTAATGAAAATTAAAAGTATGAATGCTGTATCTTACAAAACAGGCTAAATACCAGTCAATTAAATTAAGAAATTCTCTACATTAAATGCATAAGAACTAATGAAGAGTATCAACTAGTCTAATATAAATAGTAACAATTTAAATAGTTCTAATCTCAAATCCCCATTAACAATAAAAGGAAGAGATAATAAAATAAACTCTAGTGTGACTTCATTCTTTACCTTTATGTCTTAATAAAAAACTAATCCTTAAAATAACAATTTCTTAGGAATACATAAAAAAGTAAACAGCTTTAGCATACAAAATCAGTGAAGCAAGCATTTTAATTACTTAATCTCTATAAAAAATAAAACCATCTAAAATACCTTTTAATAACTCTATTCTATTCACCTATTTATTAATAATTCAAAAAAATATTAAATAAAAATAACAAAAATTATTTTAAAGTATTCTTAATCAAACAAAAATGCAAATAAAATTGATTGTATTTGACGAACAAAACTTTATTTTGTTTTTAGAAATTCTTTTAATCAATCAATTTTATTTATAAAATTCTTTTTATTTTTTAATCATAAGTTGTGTAAATAATCAGAGACACAATCTATCATTTATCAATTTATAATCATCTCATTTTTTTAAATTAATCTGTTTAAAAAGCAAACATAAAAAATCATTTTTAATTATTATTTTCTGAACTTTATGTAAATTCTTTTTAATTTTCCTTCAAATCTATCTTCTCCTTTTGTTAAATTTATAAAAATGAAAACAAACATGTTTTTATGTTTATTTATTTAATTACTATTATGCTATTTTAATAATTTTGTTTGCATGATGTCAAATTAAAAATTGAAAGTAGTTATAAAGGCATAAAGTCTTAACAACCTTAAAGTTTATAATGAAGCAGTTAAATTTTATATTAAAAATTAAATTTGGTGAAAAGGAAATTTAAAAATCTTTTCTGTCTATGGTTTTTGTCATTTTGAGATGAAATAAATTTGTTTTATTTTTGATGAGAAAAATATATTTTAGAAATACTTAAAGTGCATTAGAAATTTTATTAATGTAAAGATAGAGTAAAAAGCTGTTTAACGATTTTACATTTCGTAAACTTACCTTTGAATAATATAAGATAAGTAATCATTGAAAAGCAGAAAAGTTAAATGAAAGTAAAAATAATTCTGATAAAAAACTAGAGTTTTTGGGCGTATGTAATTGTATTAAAGATTATAGAGAATGGAATAAAAAGTACTTAATTATTGTAAAAATAATAAATTTACTTTTTATGAATTTAAAGCTAATTAATTGGCAATATATTTTCAAAGAGAAAAAACAATTAATAGCATTTATTTTTTCAAAGCAAATTTCTTTCAAATTTGTTATTAATTTTATTAATAATTTAAATAGTTCTACTTTTTAGCAAATTGATAGCAGCTATTATTGAAAGGTAGGATTGAAGTTATTTTTTACAAATTAGTAATCAAGCTTTAAAGGTAAACAAAAAATGAAGAAGCTTTAAAACAGTCCTCGAGATATAGACTAGAATATTTCAGCAAAGGACGTTAATAGATAATCCTAAAATTTATTATTCAAGAACGTACCTTCTTTTATAATAAATGGTCACAAGGGGGAAGATTAAGATATATAAGCTGATGATCAAGAATCAGTTAATTTAACTGAAAACCCTTTAAATGCATTGGATAACTCTGAAATTTTTAGGAAATCATTTAAGAGAGTTCCAAGCCCTAGAAAGGCTAACAATAACAAGCCTTAACTATTTTAATATGAAAATAAAAATGTGTAGGACAGATTATTTACAAATAATACTGAAAACAATAAAAATGATACTGAAAATAATATGGAATAAAGTTTAAAATACCCTATGTAAGTTGATGATAAGTTAGCATAGTTAAGTTTCAATGGGTGTAATTATAACTTCAAAACGATGATGACTGGATAGCTCAATTAATCAAAAAAATATATCGAGTGCTAAAGTCCAGCTCTATCAATAAAATATGAAGGAAGAAAATCTAAAGATGTAAATACAATAAGTCCAAATAAAGAAAGTACTTTTTCTCATGGCAAGCCCAGATCAATCACTGATTTTACAAATCCTAAAGCAAAAAAGAGGCTTACCACAGTAATAAAAAGTTAGATTGTAGAATAACTGCAAGCTAAACAATAAGAAGATTTTGAGAAAGGAAATAAAATTATTATGAAAGTTCTAAAAAATTCATTGGATAGAATGCAAAGAATAGAATTGCATCTCAAAGAATTCATTTATAAAATACTTCACAATTCTTAAGTAAGAAATATCATTCATCTTAAATCAGAGGCCTATGATTTGATTAGAGATAAAGCCTTTTACTTTAAGTAGAAGGATAAATAAAAGCAACACTCTAAATTATTTTTGTTTTGCAACAGCATCTTGAAAAAAACCAAGCGTTGGCCAATTTTAAAAGTATTTATGCCTACATCTTCTTATAGGTTAATTTGGGATGCCATTTAGATCTTTTTCACAGTATTATTTCTATTTTTCTATTCAATTTTAATATTCTTTGGCTAAGAATTACAGACCAGTTAAAGACCTCTACAAGATTATTTTTAATTAGCACTTTACTTATTTATTGGAGATATTGTAGTTAATCTAAACACTGCTTATTTTAATAAAGATTTAATTGTCTTAGACAGAAAATTAATTGCTAAAAAATATTTTAAATCTCTATTTATCACAGATGCTATTTGTGTTATTATGTTGGGTTTTAAAATTATCTTTAGAGCCTCTGATTTCTCTGCAGGAATTGATAACCAAATTATATCTCAAATTAAAAATTTACTTGTATTTTCTAAAATATTTGGATTAAAACAAAAGAGCCATATGCTTTAAAGTGTATCTGCACTTAAAGACTCTCAAAAACATTTACTTAGGTTGCTAAATAATATCTTCCTAGTCGTTTTAGCTGCTCATATAGGTAAAATTAATTTATTAAAAATGTTTACTAATTTTAATAATGTAAATGATAATAACTAGTGAGCATTCTCTGGTATTAATTAGCATTATTTGAAGGATATTATTATAACTTTAAAGTAACTTGGATATCGAAAATGTAAATTTAAGAAGAAAGCTGGTACACTAAATATATTTATTCTCTCTACTGGTCAGTGACAACTATGACCACAGGTATCATAATTTTTTCAGCAAAAATATTTATTTTTAAATTTATGAAAATAAAAGTTGGGTATGGTGACATTTCTGCTTGCAATTATGTTGAAGCTTTATTCGTTTCAATTATGATGATATTTATGAGTTGTGTTTTTGCTTACTCAATTAATAATATTGGTATTATACTTCAAGCCATCGAAAGAGATACTTAAGAATTGACAGATAATGTAGCTACTATCCAAAGGTACAGATTTATAAGTTTTTCTACCTTGAAATTTATCAATTTACCCATTGATCGTTTTTAAAATTTAAAATATTTTAACTAAAAACTTCTTGTTTTCTCGTCAAAAAAGGGAAAAATTATTTAATTTTTAATTCTATTTTTTTTGTAAAATTTAATTAAAAATTTTATAAAAGATATTTGAATAGGAAGAATGTAAATGTTGAGCTGAAGAGTCGTATAAGGCATTATCTTTACTTTTTAGCTGAAGAATAAAAAGATAGGAATAAAGAAATAGAAGACAAAGTCTTCAATAAGTTGTCTAACAAATTGAGAGAAGAAGTTACTAATGAAGTAAACAGTAGAGTTTTGAAGAAATATATGATATTTACTAAATAATTTTCAAATGAGACAATTAATAGAATTGTTATGATTATGAAGGAAGTACTTGTTTCTCCAAATGAAATTATTTTTAAAGAAAATTAAGTAGATGACTGTGCACTCTACTTAATAGAAAACGGTATAGTAGAAATATAAAATTAAAAGTAAGGATCAGAAACTTCAATTGTAATTAATACTTTGGCATAGAATTAATTATTTGGGGAGATATCATTATTTTCTGGGTTAAGCAGGACTGCAACTGCAAGAAGTGTGAACTTATCTACCCTTTACAAAATATCGAGATAAGATTTAATTGATGTATTAAAACAGAATGATGAAGACTTCTAAAGATTTAAAATGATAAATGAGCAGATTATTTTTTATAAAGACTATTCTTCATTGGGTTTAGAGTGTTATACATGCAAAAAGTAAGGCCATATAGCCTCACTGTGCTAACTTACTCATCTGCATAGAGATAGGTAATTTGTATCTTTGAGATCTTCATTCTCTTTGTTTTAGTAAAGAGAAAAAAAAGAGAGGAGAAAGTCAAAGAAGTAAATTTATTGAAAGATGGATGATAAAAAATACTAAAATGAATTTTTTTAAATTTAAAGAAAAGCAATCATTTTAAACAAAAAAGCTTATTTAGAAATCAAAAGAAGGTTGTTTTCTGATTAGAGTGATGACGATGATGAAGAGGATAGTTCTTTTTAAACCAGGTATGATGAAGCTAATTAATATTAAGATGAGGATGATGACTCTAATTCAAATTATGACAAAACAAGCATGTCAAAATCAATGGAATATGTCTTAGATGATGAAAATTTAGTTGAAAAAAATGTAAAGGAGTAAAGAAGTCGTTTATTCAATATTGATGACTATGAAAGAAATTCAGAATTATGTATTTCAAGAGATTTAGAAAATTCTATGATACAGTCAAAAGCTCCTTCCAAAAAAAGATAAACAATAAAGCAGCCTTCAAAAGATGTTAATAAAGATGGTAATAGAGATATTAATGGCGATGAATAGACAGAGAAGACAGAAAAAAAGATCATGAAAATGAATAAAAAAGCAAATAAAAAAATAGATAAATAATCATAAAAGATTGAAATACGTCTATCATTAATAGAAAATAGTCCTATTTAGCAGTCTATGGAATCAACATAGCAAATTAGAAACAACTACAAAAAGAGGATAACTTCTAAATCAGAAAAAGATACTACTTCATTAGATTATAATTATTGTGATTAAAAAAGTGAATTGGATCTTAATTCTAAAATTTTAAATGCCACAAGGACAATAGATTATGGTGATAACGAACATAATTTATCATCAATAAATTATACTGAGATCGATAAACGAAGTGAGAGAAGCATTTCTACCAAAAATAAAAATTTTAACATAAGATTTTCTAGAGTATAAAATAATGATATGATGCTCTATAATATGAATAATAATGATGACTCGAAGAATTTGAGAATGAATAATAAAGAAAAAAAATCTACCGTTGCGAATAATGTTCATGAATTATATTTATAGCATCTCTCTCCCTATCAGTAGTAATAGGTATAATAGTCAACAGATAAAATATTTTAATTTAATTCAAATCAATAAATTGACTATAACTAATACTAGCAAATGAACTAATAATAGCTATTCTAAAATCCAACCGAAAAAGATAGTAATATTATGGATAGTTTTGATAATTAGAAAGAATATTCTAAGTTCTTTCCTCATAATAATTTATCAAAAATTTTGGAAAAACTTAAGTCTTCGTTGAATGTAAGAAAAAATAAATCTAAAGTTCAAAATCCTAACAAACTAAATCGTTTACTTCATGACATTAAAGCTGTAAAGGCTGTAAGGAGATTGAACCTTATTGTAACTGAAGAAAATAAACACAATTTACTTATTGAATGTAATCCTACATGTGTCGCATATGGTATAGGAGCTAGAGCTAATAACACCTAATTACCATTAAGAAAGAGTTATGATAAGCAGTCAATATTTGATATAGTTTGAAATAAATATTTTCTTAGCGATGAACAATTAGACAAAAGAAAAATTTATTTTCAGGTGGCCAAGTGGGTACGTGGGTGAGAATTATTGTCATTTTCATGTAACAAGAATTTAAGTTGCACAAAAAAAAAGATCACTCAGAAAAAAAAACAAAATTTTGTAAAAAGAAATAAATAAAAAATATGAGAATAGTAAAAAAATTATTTATATATTTGATGATATCTGATTTAATCAAATTAACTTTAGGTACTTTTTATTAAATAAAAATGTATAACTAACAAACAAACTCAATAACTTCCTAACAAATTAACAAAATGATATTTTTTATAAATTAGTAAATTTTAATAAGATACTGTCAATTTTCATTTTAAAAATGAAAAAATATTATTATTATTATTTGTGTAAATCCTCACAAAGGTTTCATCATTTATAAATATTTACTTTTTAATTTGATTTAATTTAATTTGTTTGGCGAATAGATAGAAAGATAGATAGATCTGAATGTATTTAGAGTTTTAAAATTTTAAATAAAGGAAATCTGTCATTAAAAAAACAAACAAACAAAAAAGAAAAATTATTAAAAACAAAATTTTAAATCAATTTATTTTAAAGTAATTAATATTTGTTAAGTAAATAAGCAACTCATTAGTAAAAGTCAGTCACATTCTATACAAATAAACAAGAAAATAAAATTTTCTCTAAAATAGAAATACTCCATTTAAGACATAATTTGAAAAGTAAAAAGAGAAATGAAGAAGTGGGAGGAATAGCAAAAGAATAAAGTTCATTAATCTCGTATTAAAAATGTTAAAGCTGCTGTTTCTAATACGGGAGTGCGCAAATCTGGAAAACTCAATAAATCTTTAAATGATTCAAAATAAATATCATAAATCAAAAGTCCAGTGCAACAAGGTGTAGCATATGAAAATTCAAATTCAATTAGCGATTACTATGAATCTGAAAAAAACAATTTTAATATGATACCATTGTATAGAATTTTAAAGCTCTAAAATTTGTAGCAATATGCCAAGGAGTTAATATCTAGAGGATATGGTTATGATTTAAAAAAATTCAATTATTTAAGTTAAACCTAACTCGACGCTCTCCTCACTGAAATCAAAGTAACTAAATACTTTTGAAATATACAAAAATTTACAATTTATTTTATTAAAGCTTATAATTAAAATTATTTTTTTAATTTTAGATTTATCCAGGACATAAGACTAAATTAATTGATTTATTAGATTTAATATCTAATGAGATGATCCCAGAAATAGAAAATAATTCTATGTGGAATGCATTATCCCCAGGTAGCCAAGCATAAAATTATAATTAAACTCTATAATCTAGTGGAAAATCAATGAGTAAAGCAAACTCTGCCAAATATATTCCCTAAAAGCAACATTTATAATCCCTAGGAAATAAGCCTGCAACAACTAAAAATTCAAGGTAGTAGAATATCGTACCAAATCTGCAAAGAAAAAATTCATAGCCACATGTAGCTACCTAAAATAGAGCAAATCATCATATGTATTACTAGGGAAATTAAAGGTAAATCAAATCTCAAACCTCTCACATTAAGAAGCGTACAGGATAAAATATTGGTTATGATTACTTTATTGATAGCTAAGAAGACAATGATGGATATGATGAATTTTAAGAAGCTATAGAAAGCCTTGTGAATCAATACAACTTTGCAAACAATCGTTAAGTTTTTAAAGAAAACAAATAGACTGATGAGTCTTTTAAAAATGTAAATTCATTTCAAAAACTTTATTTAAGAAAAATACATATTTTTTTGCTTTAAATAAATTTTAGGAATTATAAGAATTAGATTTAGAGTTTGAACTAGAATAGAATATAGGATATAAAAATTAGGCTTAAATACGTGCAAAGCTAGATAAAGCTATCAATTAAGCAAATAAATCTTATTCTAAAACTTAAAGCAATTATGGAAGTGGAAATTCCATAATAAGTAATTCAGGTTCCACTAAAAACGCATCCCTAAATAATTCAAAGACAAATCAAACTAGCTCAACAATAAGTGGAAGCTCAATAGGTTAGAAATCAATCAATAATTCTTAAACAACCAATACAAAATAATAAGCAGCCACTGTTACATGTAAATTATAATTCAAAAAAAGAAACAAGCAAACTAAATCTTTATTATTCAAATTATTTTAGAAACTAAACCACAAAGCTCCTAGATATAAAAAAGGCCAAATAGCGGAACATAGAAGTCCCAAAGTATAAGCTAAACCTAGTCTTCAAGAGAATCAAATGATTAGTATCATTAAAGGGCTATAAGTAATATTTAAACAACAAATTCTAAATAAGTAGAAAGAGATTTACCAAAAGCTAGTAAAAAAGATAGCTCAATAATTAGTCTTCCAACAAAAAAGCAAGAAGAAGAAAAATCTAAAATTTAGCAAAAAGAAAAAGAATTAGATTTGAAATAAAAGTAGGAAATAGAGAAGCTAAAATAAAAATTAGATGCAGGTAACAAAGGTTTAGCTTAAACAGCAAAAGATTTGGCTAATTAAATTTCACAATAAGAACAACCCTAATAAAATTAAAGTGGAATTCATAAGAAAGGTAGACCCCAAACAGCTAAATACTCAAGAAATGTACCTTATGTCTAAGATGACTAGTGTCTAATTGATGAATATGATGAAAACGATCAATTAGTTTTAAATTATAAATAAAATCGTTTAATCAAAAGCCTTATGAGAAACATTAAGAGTAAAAATGTAAAATAAAAAAGTTTTTTTTGTTTGATATTAAAAGATATTTTTTAAATAATTAGGTTAACAGTGATGAATTAAACCCACAATTAGATTATGATACAATCAAGTAAATGTATATGTCTTTTGATGGTGGAAAATTGACTTCAACTTTAGTTAATTTAGATATAGAAGAAATGTGTTTCTGTTTTGCTTGTGCTATTTTGAAACATATTGAGCATGGAGAGGATGCAGAAAAAGCTTTCTAAAATATTAAAATGCATAATAACTTGCACTAAATTGATGAAGAACATGAAGATCATTATAGTAAAGAATAAAATTCATCTAAAAAAGTTAACAAATAAGATATTTCGATGGATAACTCTACAAGTCTTCATGATACTTCAGCTCAATCAAACACAAATAATCCTAATGCTAACAATATGCAGCATTAAATAAATTAACAAGCTATGCACCATTAATATAATGATACCTCACTAAATAGAACAACAAACCCTATTGAAGAGCCAACTATGATTCATGTATTTTTTAATCTTGTTATATTCAATATGAAGTATTTACTTTATTTCATAATTAACTTTAGGATGATTACAATCAAAGTATCATAAATGCTGATGCAGAGAAATACTTGAAGGATGATGATTAGGATTACAGATCAGCGGAAAGATAATTCCCATAATAGATGAGTATAAATAATGGAACTTTTAATTGGAAATAGAAAAAAAGTTTATCTGATATTAGTGAAAGAACTCATGAAGTTTCTCACTAGAATAATAAGTCTATTACAGTAGACTAATCAAATGAGTAATCATTAAACTAAAGAAATAATTTAACAAATGCAAATAGCAGAAAGTAGTTTGAATAGAGTCGTTAGGAAATGGAAGAAATATTAAAAGAATCACTTCTCATGAATGTGCGTGATAACTAAAGTTTGCGTCGTAGATTAGAAATTGAACATCATGATGATGAAAAAGATTTTTAATATACAGAAAACGAAGATGATGAGGATGAAACTAATTAAGATAATTATAATCTCAAGAAGAAAGGATTCCAAAGTGGTAAATAAGATGTGACAAATTCTAAAACACCTTACGATGAATCACTTAATTTATATTTGGAAAAGAATCCTAACAGTGAGGATGAAGATAATGAGTTTTTGTCATAAAATATTAATAAAAAATCCTCATAATAGATATAAAATAACAAGTATAATTTAGATGATACATAAAACTAAGAAAGAAGTTTATAAGAGCCTGAGTCATTTAATCAAGATTACAACTAAGAAAATTATGAAGAAGTAGAAAGTGAAGGTGAAATTGAAGCTGATTAAGATCAATAAGAAATTCCAAACAATCAAGAAGCTGCTGAAACAGATAGCTAATTGAATTTCTCAACAATCTCTAGATACTCAATTGTTATTCCTAACGATAACATCTCAAATAAGAGATTATTTGATAAGACTTACAACTATAAAGAAAATAGTGACTAAATATTCACTCAAAAGCCAACAAAAGAAACCATATAAAATTATTGTAAAAATGTATGCATATCATGCTAATTGGAAAAGTAGATTCCAATTATTGCACTTGTTTACATAGAAAGGCTTTTGAATAATAGTGGATTCTATATGACCCCTAAAAACTGGAGAAAAGTCACAATAACATCTATGATTATGGCTTCCAAAATTTGGGATGATGAATCTTTTGAAAATAAAAACTTTTCATAAGCCTTCCCTATGTTTGATGTTATACAAATTAATGAAATGGAAAGAGTCTTTTTAAATTTTATAGACTATAATTTGTACATTAAAGGAGCAGACTATGCAAAATATTATTTTATCTTAAGAGAATTTGCTCAAAAGAATAAAAAATCCTTCCCTTTAAGACCCTTAGATTTAAAAACCATCTTATACTTACAGAATAATGCAAATAGAGCTCAAAGCAACCTCAAAGAAATGTATTAAAACCCTCTTAACAAGAGTTTCTGAAAAACTAACAATAAAAATAAAAGCAAGGTAGCTTGCTTAGGTACTTTGTAATGCATACCTAATTAGTCAGAGAGCTAAGAAATATTTAATAAATAAATTATTTTAAAAAATAAACAGAAAGGAAAATTAAATTAATAGTTTCAATGAGTAAACATAAATAATTAATTAAAATATACTTTGCATAATTGTTTACAAAAAAATTAAGATTTTTAAAGTGTTTATTTTTTTGTTAAATTTTTTAATTTAAATTATTTTTATTGATTTTTTGTTAAAAACGAATAAGTAGATTTTCGTTTTTAGAACAAAATAATTCAAATCTAAATTCAATCACTTAATCATTAATTTAATCGTAGAAGTAGATTACCAAATTTACTAAAATGATACAAAAAGTTCTAAAAAGTTCTGAAAAGAACAAAAAATTTTTTTCATTTAAAATTATTGATAGGGAAAGAAATATAAAAATAATAATGATTTTTGTTTGTCTGATTAGTTGAACAAATATTTTACAAAAATTTCATTTTAGTAATTTAAGTTATAATAGTATTTAATTTCAGCATGGACTGTGCTCTGAGTAGCCTATTTATATTTAACAGTTTGGGCATTTATGGTAAACATCTTAGCATTTATTTATGAAAAAAGGAACAAAGCAAATAAATATAGGAGTTAAAACACAGGCATATAAACAAGTCCATTTGTTAACCTCACATTTTACATCTGATTTTCCTATTTTTCTACAATTAGCACATAAAAATTCAGCACTTTAAAATTTTCCACTTAAATCGTTAGGAAGATCTGTAGGAGTTTAGTAGTGAATCTGATAATTACTTCTTTAATTATTCACATTTTAATGATGGTAAAGCTACTCTTATTCTTAATAATTGCTAGCCATTTTAGGCACAATTATAAAATTTCTATAATTTTTTAAAAGTTAACTTACTTAATTATTTTAATTCTTATAATACAAATACTTAATAACTATCAATTACAATATTTTTTATCTTTGTCTAAGAAAATAAGTTGAATTAATCAATAATTAAATTACTGGTGGTAACACATTTCTTAATTATCTAAATTGCTTAAAATAATTATTAATTTAAACCTTAAAAATTTTACAAATTGTTTTACTTATTTAAACATTTTTTTAATTTGTTAGATTTAATTACAAACAAATTTATCTAATAATTTGTCAGCAACAACCTAAATAATATTTACGAACAATGACATAAGTTCTTTTTTGCAAGATTGTATGCTTATAATCTAATAAAAAATGATCAAAATAAAAAGAACATTATTTTTAATAAATTTTTTAACTTTTAAAAGATTAAAAGATAATTTCTTTTAATTTTCAAATTTTAGTAAAAATGATTATTTTAGATTTTAATTTCAAATAAATAAGTAATGTTAGATAGAGTTTGTGATTGAAGTAATATATTTATTAATTTCCAGTTAATTAATTTATAACTTCAAAATATTAACTTGATTATTATTAAATTTTTATATCTTTAAAAATATTTATTTTTACCAAATAATAAAAATCAATAGAATTTATAATTATGAGCTCAAAAAAAACTAGTCAACAAAATATACCTGCTGCTTAAGCTTAGAAACAGCCAAATGAGTAGTAAAATAAAAACGGGTCAAACTAATAAAATTAGTAGCAATAATAATAGTAGCAGTAGCAGTAGCAATAGCAATAGTAGCAGAATTAGTAGTAATAGCAAAATCAATAATAAAATGTGCAACAATAATAACCTGGCTAATAGAATATACAATAAGCTTAGTAGTAATAGTAATAGCAAGTTCCATAAAAAAAGTAGGATTAAAATTAAAATAGTTAGGGATAGATGTATTAAAATTCACCTTAATAGAATAAACCAACTAAGTTGCAAGAAAAGAAATCAAATTAAGCTATGGAAAATGCTGAAATTAATGAATACATAAAAAGTTTTTTAAAATATAATTCATTTTAGAATACTTTAGAATGTTTTGAAGCTGAAATAAATGCTAAAAGAATGTCTAGTAAATTATAAGATAAAAAAGTATTGAAGGAGCCAAGTGCTGATTAAGAGAAGCCTCGTTTATATTAAATGTTGTAAAACGAAGCAACTAGAACTTCAAGAGAAAGAAAGTTAGAATAAAATATGAAAATACTAAATCAAAAATATCTTGAAATGCTTTAAGCTTCAAGAAGTTTGTTTTCTATTTCTGTGAAGCTTTTAACAGATTACATAGAAGCAAATCCTAAAAATGTAAAAATATTAAATAAGCATTGTTAAAATATATTAAAAATAATAAAAAGGAAGAGAAAATAGATGATTATAAGAGAAGCATTGGATAGTATAGAAGACTTGTTCTTGAAGAAGGAAAACCATCAGAAAAGTTACCTCCAAGCAATGATGTTATTCAGGAACTTAAAGAAAATATCTTAGATCTATCATAAAGAATTTACAATCAAACAAAGTAAAGAAATCAGGATGAAGAATAAAATTAATAGCAATAAGATAATGATTATGAAGACGAATAAAGTATAGAAGTTTTACAAAGGTAACTTAAATCAGAGTTGATAAAGCTTAGGCTATTATCATTAGAAACAGGTCAATCTCATAGATAAGATTATCTAAAAAGTCTTATCAAATTAGACATATTAGACATGGGTCATATTGATAAACCATCTCACTTTGTTGTTACTAATTTGAATAAGTAATAATTCAACCAAAACTAACCTCCATATTCAAACTATTTATTATTTATTTTTATAAATAAAGTTTTGACCATTTTGTAAAACATCAACTAATAGCTCTAATCAGCATTGTATGCTGTATAAGGTTAGGCAGATAGTATATTTTGGATAGAGATACTTAAAACATATTAATAAAGCTTATCATAAAAATTATGAAGGGATAAGAAAAAGGAAGTGTAACTTAAAGATTCTGTTTGGCTGTTTTACATAAAATATCCTTGCATGATGAGCTTGTTAATTTATTTTTAGAGGAAAAATTACATATATGGCTAGTAGATTTACTTAAAATGTCTATTTCTAGTGAAAATCAAAAAGATAATAAATTACATGTGTTTGTTTTAGAATATGCAAGTGCTACTCTTGCAAACTTGCTCTCAGACGACTAAATAATGTCTACTTTTTATGGATAGCAATAGAACTAAGTTTAAGTAATTTCTTTTATTGTCATTAAAATATTAAATATTATTATGAATAAAAATAGTTTTTAGATGGACTTTTGAAGTGTCTTGACTTCTAAAATTCTATTCAAGCAAATAAATTTATACTTAAATCTCTTAGCTACTTTACTAAAGATAAGTTTAACTAAGCTATATTAGAAACAAGCTATGATGAAAAGATAAATTAATTTTTAGATTTAGTTTCAAAAAAGACAGATGAAGATTATAAAACTTAAGTATTGACTTATCATGCAAGAATATTTACAGCAGAAGTTAATAAGTAAATATTAGATATGGATTAAAAGGATGAATATGAAAGTGGTATGAAAAAGAAATATGACGAAAATGACGATAGTATTGATTATGGATATGATGATCCAGACTAAGCAATAATATTTGAGCATTTTAATGATGAATTGACTGATGAATTACTGAAAGGTGTTTACAATAGATGAATTAAATACAAAATAATTTAAATTCGCTTATTTCCATTTATTTCTGTAAATATTTTATAAATTCAAACTTTTTTATTATTTTTCAATTAAAAAATAATAATTTAAATAAATTTATTCTAAACTAATTAAATAATTTTATCAAGTTTATGTTTATTCTATCTTTGTAAAAATCAGCAATAAAATAAGGATTTTAAAAATACCCTTCAATTAAATAATTTTATCAAGTTTATGTTTATTCTATCTTTGTAAAAATCAGCAATAAAATAAATAATAATCATGTTTTTAATAATTTTCAAAAAAAATTCTTTTTTTTGGATTTTAAAAATACCCTTCAATTAAATAATTTTTACTGTCTGAGCTAGAAGTCGCATATTATTATATATAACAGTATTCAACCTTTTATTAATTTAATTGTAAATTGCTTTATGACAATTAATAAAAAGAAGATAAGTTGAAAGTTTTAATAGTAAATATTAAATTTATTATACATGAAGGAGAAATTATATAAAATTTTATATATAATAATATATTTTTTATAATAAGTATTATTTTTTATCTCTTAATTTATTTCTAACTTTTACATAACTAATACTGAACTTTTCTACAAAATAATCTAATTTAAAGGTTTTAATTATTACATATTGCTTTTTTTTGGAAAGGTTTAGAGAAATTATTTTCCTCAGTAAGATTTAAGTCATTTTTTATTTTAAAAACTAATTTATTTTAGTTAGATTTTTAGTATTTATTTATTTAGTGTGTATGTGTGTAGGATAGAGTTTTTTGAAATTCAATAAATATTATTATATAATTATCATTTTTTAAAAATTTGATTGACTTGTTTTTATCGATTTGTTTGTAGAGAGAGTTAAGATAGAGAATTGGAGTCTTTTTTAATCCTTATTTTTATTTATTCTTTTTTTCTTGCTTTCATAAGGCTTAATTGTAAAATTGTAATATGAAGAAATGAATAATCAATTATCATCCTTTTTGGAGTTATTATTATTAATTTCAATTTTATTGTTAGATAGTTTGCTTGGGACAGTTTCTTCATCACTATTCAAATTTAATGTTTTGGGGCCAAATATGCTGTTACATCTTTTGACTTGAAATAGATTAGCATTTTAGTTATTTAATTCTTCTATGTTATCTTCTATGAATTTTTTATTTTAGCTGAAAAAGTTAGAGTTTCCACTTCCAAATTTAGGGCTTGTATTTGTATCTACAGGTTCTAGGGTAGGAGTACCTCCAACAAAGGCTTAGTTATTTGAATTTTAAAATACTTTAGGAGTTAAAGCAGAATCCTTATCAGGAATGATCTAACGAGTAGTCTTTTTATCCAATCCACCATTGATGTTTTCAGAAGAAACAGACATATAACTTTAACCTAAAACAGTCAAGGTTTAAGTAGCTGGCTTAGCAGCTTCCTGCTTCTAATTATTTAATGTATTTTATCCATTGATAATATTTTTTTGATTTGAAGCAAATGTATGTTATTATCTAATAACATTATTACGATTTAGGAAATTATATTGATTAACAAAAGGAGATTCTAAACTTTCAGTTGCTTAAAGTATTTTAGTTACTGGAGTCATAGGAGTCATCATAGCTCTATTTTCTTCTTTTAAAATGGGAGTATAATTGATAAAATTTTGAGGTATTGACAATCTAAGAGGGGCATTTAGCATGCTGTTTATAGATATTGACTCAGATTATTCATGGTTATTATTCTAAGATTTAAAGTAAGGTTTCATGGGATTTAAGTATATTTTGTTATAGAAAGTAATAATATCTATGCTTTCTCCTTTATCGTTAGTAGTTTTTTTGACTTTCTCTTAGTTGAAGTAAAGGAGATTCTCACAAGCTGAAAGCATTCCTTTGAATTTAATTTCTTTTCCTTCAAACAAATCTGCTCTGATTAATTTAAGAGCGTAAATAGAACAAATAATAATTTAGTCAACATATCTACCATCCATCAACTAAAGCTAAGAACGATAAACATAGAGTAGAGCTTCCCAAATTCCTTCTTAAATTTTATCATCTAATGCAAGGATTTTGCTAATTTCTTTAACTCTAGTTGCTGAGTGGCTTATTAATCTTTTACATATAACTCTCTCATAAGATTAGTCTTTATTTTAGTCTTGTTAGAAATTCTTTAAAGCATTCTACATTAAGCGGTCCTTTTCTTCCCAAATAATATACAAAAGAATTTGCTTTTCTTGATTAAAAAGCTATTCTTTGATTGATTCAGGCATGTGTCTTATATTTAAAATTAAAAAATAAAAATATTTAAACAAATAAAAGAAAAGTTTATTTTTAATGAAATGAAACAAATAATTACCTATCAAATTTAGCAAAATTTGAAATTACTCTCCAGTAATCAAGGGAACTAATTTTGCTTTATTTGATAACTAGGTCTAGAGTAACTCCTTTTATATCTTTAACGAAGCAATGGGTCATAATACAATTAGCTAAAAGAGAAAAAATGAAATTTTTATTCTCAAGCAAGGAAATAAGAACATTTTCTTTTTAATTCTTTTATTCTTCATCACTAATTTATTTGAAAAGAATAATTTAATAAATAATTAACAATAATTATTTTTATTTTTTCAGCTGTTTATTTAAATTGATTCAAAAGAAAATTGAAAAACCTTGAAATATTTAAAATATCAATAATTCTCTTCCAACAAAAAGATAAGATGGTTTCAAATCAAAAGATTTTTTCTGCTATTTTAGTATTTATATTCAAAAAAATTAGACATTTTTATCTTATCTTATTTGATTTTTTCAATAGGAAAAAATAAAATTTGTAAAAATCAAGCTTAATAAAAATTTAATGAGTTAATTAGTTGATTAATTCATTTGAGATTCTGAGGTCACAAAATATTTCTTATAATTATAATTTATTTTTAGCTTTTAAAATTAGACTGAAATATTTATTGAATATTTATTTTCTTAGAGTAAAAAAGGTGCAGAGAAAATAAATTGATAGAAATAAAATAACATTGTTCACACAACTTTGTGTTAATTATTCACCACCAATTTAGTGTTTTGAAAACATAGACAATTAGCTGGATTAAAAGAATACTTTAATTTAACAATATCTCTTTATTAATCTTGTTAGTACAGATTTTAATTAATTCTTATGTAGAAAGTAAGAAAGAAAAAATTCCCTCGATTTTTGATTTGATTAAATTTTTAATAGAAAGTATTGTATTTGTTTATTTGTTTGTTTGTTTGTTTGAAAATACTAAGCAAGGTAAGCTGAAAAAGAAAATCTTATTGGAAAAGAGGAATTTTCTTTGAATAGTATTTATATTATGTAAAATTTGTTGAAATGGGTTGATTATAAATGAAAATTAGAATTTTTGGTAAAATGTTTATTATCTTTATAAAAAATTGTTTGTTTGAATAAAAGTATTTACCTGATCATCTTTTCAAGAACATTTTAGAAGAAACTTATTACTTTTTATACTCTATATTCTATTCCTTCAGCTGCGCTTAAATCATTTTTCTTTTTCACATTGTAATAAATATCACGCGCTATTTGAGAAGCTTCTCCTAACAATTAGGATCTATATTCTTTACTTATTTTATTCATCAAATCTTCGATTCTTTTGATGGGATCTGACTTTGAATACATATTTATCCATTTTGAATTATCTAAAGCATTTGATAAAGGAGTACTTTAAACGTTATGCTAATTTGTGTGATGCTAGTGGCTTCTATGATATGGTATTTTATAAACATCACCAGGGGCTTTTGGGGTAAGTGTATATTAACCTTAGCCAGCTTCGGCTTATTAGTGACCTTAATTTTAATGATTTAAGTGAATTCCAACTGGGCTGGGTAGTGGTCTTTCGAAATCGGAAAGCTTTGAATTAAGATGTAAGTTTTATTCATCATTATTAAATAGTGTTTTCTTAAAATAAATAGCATTTGTGGGGTTTTAATTGCTGCTTTAATATTTGCTTTCTTGATAATCTTTAGTAACGCCAGGGGGACCTTGTTGAAGGAGCATACTCGAAATATGCTTTCCTTTTGGAGTCTATATTGATTGCAAAAATTCTTCTTCCTTTTATAAAAAGCCGTGCTCTTCAATTATAGAGTACTTTTTAATTTCTCTTTCTAAAAGCTTACTTAACTTCTCTAGCTATGGTAAAGAAGAAAATGAATCTGATAATAAGGCGTTCCAAGTATCTGCTATTTGACTAGAATTTTATTGGGAATCTTTTGTTGCTGTATTGACTAATTCACTATCTTTTTCTTCATCTATATTATTAGCTGATGATGGTTATTTCTCTTTTGCTTCTGCTAAATATGAAGTATCACTGCTGCTACTACTATTACTGTTATTCAAATTTCTGCTAATTTTATTTTCAGTAAGATGGTTTTATGATGAATTATCTTGCTTGTCCTTTATTTTGTATATATTTTCAAAAAGAGTCACTAGTAATTAAACAAATAGTTCATTTTGTTCTTGCATAACTGATGCCTCTAGCTTACTTTTAAGAAGAATTGCATTCACCTATTCTGAAAGGGTGGGATGGTTTACATACTACTTTAAATTTGATGACTATTAAGCTGAATGCATCAATCCTTAATTGTTACTATAGTGCTATATGTTGTTATTTAATGTTTAAGCAGTCTTTCCAGCATACTTAAGAGCTTCTGAACATATAAAATGAAGTAGGTAAACGCATTGTTCGATATCAACTTCAGAGTTCTATTTAAGCAGCTATTCTTTTAAGAGTAGATAAAGGCGCCAAATAATCCTTTACATAAAGTGCTTTTAGACTAATTCTGTTTCTGTGTAGAAACAGTCTAAAACATGAGTAAATTTTAAGAATAAACTGTGATTTCTTTTGATAGATTCTAACTTACTCTAAATGGCTTCAAAGTATTCCCTTTCTTTCAGGACCTAAGAGAACTCTGCCATAGTCTTCAATAGCTATTCTATTGATCCCTTACTGTAGAATTTATTTCTTAAGTCAATAACGCTTACATTTGTGATTTTTTTACATTAACTTTCTTCCTTTTGCTTATCACTGGGTGATTAGCAAGAAGAATTTGACTAAACTTCCTCAACAATTTTTTGATCTTTTTGTTAGAGCCTAATATTTTCTTTGTTATTTATCCTTTCAACATCATCAGCATTGTTATTTGTATATTTCCCTTCTGTTTGCTAAGGTGTCTATGGGCTTAGCTATTTATTCCTAAGTTCCTCAGCTTCTCTTTCACGACTTTCTAATACCATATAAAAAGCTGCGCATATAGGATAAACACTTTTTTAATAAGCAGTAAATTCACATGTCGCATTGTTCAAGTACTGCTCTAAAATATCTTCTATTGTCTAATTTGTTTCAGGATTATCAAAATATTTTTGAATAATTTCCAATTGATCTTCCATCTTTTATACTTTATATCAACTATCGCTATTTTAACTGAGTTTGTTTACTTGCTTGATTATTTGGAGTGCTAAGATTCTAAAGATATTGTTCTACTAAAAAGAGAAAGGAGTGGGTAACTATTTATTAATGAAAGAAAAATTGAATAAGCAGATGAATGTAATTTAAGTTGTTTACTGTTGTTAATTAGTTGTTCCTTTAAAAGAATAAAATATTATAATAATTTGTTGAAATATGGCTAAGATAATTGATGATTTGATTGAATTTATTTCTAATCTTTTTTGTTTGTTTGTTTGTTTATCTTTGTTTTAATTTACTTTATTCAAAGATAAGCTTTGATTCTATCTATCTATTATTGTTATTATTAATATTACTTTTTCAAAGTGAGCTAAAAATTTTTATTAATTTTTTATAAAATTTCTTTAGTGCGCTCAGTCTTGGATTTTTTTGAAAAACAAAATAATTTGCACTTAAAACAAGTGATTTTCTAAACAAGCAAAAACAAACAAACAAACAAATAAAAAAAAAACAAGCAAATCAATTTCGCAAACAAATCCATCACAATTCTCAAATTTAAACAGATTCAAATAAAATTAATCATTGGTTTGATTCTTTTCCTTTCATCTGCCCCATTTATTTAATTTAAATTTTCAAGCGATGTGGCGCACTCTTCTAGCTAATTAAATTTGATGAAAGGTATCTATCTGTCAATTAATAAATCTATTTGAGCAAACAAATTCATTAAATGAAATATTTAAAAATAAAAGTATCAGCTCAAATTTTATAAACATGTAAATTAATCTTAGCAAATCATATCTCAAATTTCTCTTTCTTCATATCACTAATTCTAATTGTCTTTCTAAATACTAAATTAAATTTTACAATCCCGCCAAATACATCATTTATTATTATTTATTTTTTTAAATGAAATTTCATGCATTTTATTTTCTTATAAAAAATTTTGATTAATTTTTTAGGAAGTCTGGACTACAATTTTTCAATTTTGATACTTGACCTAAAATTCATTTTTGATTATAATCAAATTAAATTTTCCCGCAAAATCTAAAAAAAGATTATTAATATAACTAAATAAAACCAATAAATCTTCTCTTTAAATATAAGCAAAAGTAATCTTCTCAAAAAATCAATCTAAATACACTCATTTTTTAAAGTGAATTAAAAAATTTAATCTTTAAATTAAAATTATTTAATAAGGTTAGGTTAAATATTCTTTAAATTTTTTAATTTTTATTAATCCCACTAAAATAAAATATATTTTGATAAATTAGTAAAAATATATTAAAACAAATAAACTCAAATTTTGAAACAAGATACCACAGCTTCTGATATTTTCTTTATTTAATAAAAAATAATAAGAAATCCAAAATTTAATTTCAAAAAAATGGGGTAAAAAATTAAATTTTAAAATAAATTTTTACATTTATTCAAAATAGTTAAATAAATAAAAAATAAAAAATAACATCTTTATTATTTGTATATGAAAATTACTTTGGCTATCTTGATTACTATTAAACCTTAAAGATAAGTAAATTAATAAATTGCACTTTAACTAATAATCGTTTTTTCTAAATATTTTACTTTAATTATTTTTTTTATTTTTAATGAAATAATTATTTAACAAAAATAGAAATTTTATTGATTATTTATATAAAAGGATCATAAATTGGAGTTAAAGAAAGATAATTTTTTCATTTAATTAATTAAAGTTTTACAATTTTATTTTTTTCATGATTTTTTTTAATTTTTGAATAAATAGATTTTTATTAAACATTATTCAAATAATTTCATATAATTTTTTTGAACAAGTAATTATTAACTTAAATCTCGAATAGTTTATTTTTTTGATTTATTTTTTACTGCTTTATTGCCTTGAACAACATATGTATTGTTTTCTAAAATAAGAATAATTTATTTTTTTAATATTTTTTTATTATTGATTAGTTTTATAGCTTTCATTTAATCATCCATAAAAAAATATTGTCCTTTTCTAAATTTTTAAAAAAATGAGTCTCTAAATTATTGTGAATATTTTTTTATCTTTAATTTTACAAATTTAAAAAATAATTGTGAATTTTGAGATATCTTTTAATTATCAAAAATAATCCAGCAACACATTTAAGAATCTTAAAAAACTTTAAATATAAAATAGGTAAATGTTTTTGTCAGCTGCAAATTGTTACTCTAGCCAGTAGGAGTAATAATAAAATACAAATTAAGTTCGTCCTTAAAATCTATAAACATAAAGTTAAATTATTAATTTCTAGGATTAATATGTAACACCAAGAGATGTTAATATGAATACAAATACAAATTAATCAATTTCAATAGGATAAAGTCCTTACTTGAATGGAACCCCAATTTAATAGAATGCCAACAACAATCTTTTTAGTCAAGTTTTAGCTAACGGATCATAGCAGTAGAGTTAGCATTAGCTCACTGGAAGTAATGCTATAGGTTAATAACAAACTTAGCAAATCTAGAATTAAAGCACTCTTTCAATAAAAACATAATCAAATAAGGAATAGTAATATGTTTATTGCCCAACTCATACTAATTTCTTTATAACAAACATATGTGCTTAAAAAGAATGTATTGAACCACTATGTCCAGAATGCATAGTTGGACATAATGAATTACATACTAATAACTAAACTTAATCATAATTACAAAATATTTAAAGTGCAAGATAAAACTCAATCAGCAAGACTGAGTCTTTGATAAAATAGCTTAACTAAACAAAACAAGAACTACTACCTTAGCTTTAATAAAATATGAATGATTAAGCTAAGAGAAGTATGGAAAATTTAAATCTTTTAAAGTAATAAATAACGCAAACAGTAGAAACCTTTTTTAAGGAATAATAAAACAAAGTAAATGAAACCTTTTAAAATTCCAAAAATTTAACAGAGCAGTTAAATGCAGTTATTTTTTAAAGAATAGATAATTTATAAAATATTTTCAATGAATTGTAATCACCTCTTTACATAAGATCTTTGATTGAAACTATGGAAAATCCTACTTCTTTCAGTATTGAAGAGTCATCTTATTAATATTTAGTTGATCAAATAAAAGATAACAATTCAATTGTATTTAGTAAATCTCCTAACACTGAACAAATACTTAATGAGGTCTTACCTAAGTTATGTTCATACTAAAAAAGGCAAAAAATATTCAAATAACCTAGCCAAGGTAGCAATTTATTTGAAAGTAGGAGAATGAGTGATTCTGCTAACAATTCTTCTGACAAACAATTAAAAAGAGTGACATCTCCACTTAGTCATAGAAGTAAAATATTTGGATAGCAGTCAACTAATAATTTGTAGTAAGTCTTACCTACAAATAGCCCTTAAAAGTAGCATTTAATTCAATAATCAAGATAAAGTCTAGTCCTCTCTCCTAATCAAAAGGATTAAGTAAATTAAGTTTCAAAACATAGTGATGTGATTCAATCTTTAAAAAGTTTGAGTAATGATATTTATAATTCAACAACTTAAAAAAAAGAGGTAGTTAATTCTGTCAATTATTAATTTGCTCCTTCAAAAACTACTTCTTTAGGAAACGAAAACCATTTCTCTTCTTTAAACGCGAACACACAAACTCTAAATGGATTAAACTAAAGATCTTCTTAAACAAACCTTAGAACAAACCCTGTAAATAATTTTGAAACATTCAATGATTTCCATGAAAAATCTATCGACTTAGAAGAAATAGGTTAAACAATCAGATAAAATCATTATAATAACATGAATTCATTATAAAATGAAGATCTTAATAAGCAGAAAACCATTCAAAAGCAAGGGTAATTCATTCATTCATTCAAATTTCAAAAAGAAAAATAAAAAATATTTTTTTGGAAATTTTCAAGGACAAAATTATTTTTGTTAGATTAAGTCCAAAAATTTTTTAATTCTATTTTATTTTATTTCAGAAGTATAGAAATAAAATGAATCTTATAAACGAGCATACCAACCTTAGCTCTTGTTAAATTTTTGCATACAACCCCTGAGAGGCCAAAATTTTAATCGTGGCAGAATGTAATTGTGGCACAAATTTTACAAGAGTTCCAAAATGTTTTTGATACAATTTAATTTAAAAAAATCTTTTAAAAATGTTCAAAATATATAAGAATTAATCTTAAATAAAAAGCGACAAACTGTCTAATTCAATAGATAGAGGTAACTCTAAATTAGTTTTACCAGTTAGTAGATAATAAATTTAAGAAGAAATTATTGATACTCATAAGAATGATTTTATGGAAAGTTTTACAGTAGAAGAGCTGAATGGAGTGAAAGATGATTAATAACATATGAACTGCGATATAATTGATGATGCTTAGGATGATCAACCATCTTAAAAATCTATGTATGTATTTGTAGAGGGTACAAAAATTTATCATTTAATTGAGTTTTAAGAATATCTCAACTTCCCTAAATCTGGGTTTTAAACTGATTTCCTTTCTATTGATTTTAAAATACCTATCTGTCACTGCAGTATTTCTGTACCTTACTAAGATTTAGTTATTATAACTGGTAATCAATCTTTTTATTTCAAATTTATTTATATTTTAATGCTTTATTATAAAGGTGGTATTATGTATGAAAGAGACAAAAGAAAATCAATAAGAGATGTATATAAATTGAATAAAAAATAAAACACTTTAGTGTAATTATCAGGTATGTTAAATCCTAGATCTATGCATGGTTTGGTATATTCTGAAGGAAGAATTTATGCAATAGGTGGTTGTTCTGGTTATGATGAATCATCTTCTATAAATAAATGTGAGTATTATGATTTAAAAACATTAAAATGGGTGGAAATAGCTGATTGTATTTATAAAGCAAGTGGATCAGGCCTAACAGTATTTAATAATAAATATATATTTAAATTTGGAGGAAAATAAGATATAGTTAAGCATGTTAATTACATTGAGTGCTATGATATAAGTAAGAATAAATGGAATTAAGTGAACTTTAATTTAGCATTAGATAGCCATAACTGTCTTCCATACTACCCTTTTATAAGATAAGTTAATTAAAATTAAATCATTTTGTTTGGAGGTTAAAACCATAGTGTCAGAATGAATCAATCATATATTATTAATGTTAACTAAGATAAAAATAAAAATACACCTGATCTCTTATTTGAGAAATCTCGCTCTCTTCCTACTTAATGTGATTTTTACCAGTCTTAATCTTATATCTACTAAAACGAATTATATGTTATAAAAAACGCATCCAAGATGTCATTAGATGATCAATCAGTTTTCATTGTTTTCAATGGAGATAATTGGAGCTTTGCTTGAATACAATTATGAGATTAAAATATCAAAATCATTTAATAAATTAATTAATTTTAAATTAAAATAAGTAAAATTATTACTAAGAACGAAAAATTAAACTCATTCTAATATATGATCATATAAATTCGCAATATATAAATAATTTATTAATTCTTTAAATTATTGAATCTTGATTTATTACCTGTTAAAATATTCAAACCTTAAAATTGGAAATTTAAAATAATTTATTCTTTTTTAACTTGAAATTAGTCTTTTAATGAAAACAATTTTCTTTAATGTAAATAAAATACTCATATTTTTTAATAAATTACCTTTGTTGTAATTATCGAACACTTTTTTAAGAGAGATGTTCATTTTAAAGGTAATCTAAACCAAAAAAATTGAAAAAACCCTGAATTTAAAGATAAATTTATTAAAAAAAATACATAAAATAACTTAATAACTTTTATTTTTACAATCTACAGCCAAAAAAATGAATGATAAAATATTTAATTTTTATGAAATAAAAATTTTCTTTAATTCATGATTAATAATACCATTTGCCAAAAAGAAGCTCTAAAAATGAATGAAATTTTTTGAGTCAAAAATAAGAAAATAATTATTATATTATGAAATACAATTTCAAATTAAAATTCTTGAGATATAAAATGTTATTTAAATAGTACTCTTGCTCTTTTAAATTATAAAAATACCCAGTTATACCTAAAAATTTATCATTATCATACTGACGGATGAATTTTAAAGGTATTCAGAGAAAAGATAATAAATATTTAATATAAAATAGATTATAGCATGAAACAATATTAATAAAATCCTCAAATAATTATTATTTTTAGATATTTTTTGATGGTTGAAACTACTTTTGCAAGATTTAATTATCAATTAAGCTTTTTTTCAAATATTTAGATAAAGTTATTCTATTTTCAATTTTATTCATCAATGTAAGATTCATTCAGTGAATCTTCTTTTAATGTTTCTAATTCTTTTTATGTTTTTCCCATGTTTAAAGCTTCTTTGAATTTTTACCTTGTGTCTTTCCTAAATTGATATCCCTTTAATTTAACAAGAGGTTTTGTTATCATAAATATAATATAAAATGAAATATACATTTTCAACATTTTCAACTACTTTAAGCAATTTGTTCACTAGTCCGAAATGTATACCTTCTTTGTAGTTCACACTAAAAATTTATTTTGAATATTAATAAATAATTTCTAAAGAATAATTTACAAATTAGCAGATATAGGAACCCAACAATGGAAAGGTTCTTCTAAATCATTTTCAATAATTTGATCAACTCTTTTAACATTTTTAACTGATTCATCAAGTAAAGCTAGAAGGAGGGTATTTGTGGAAGTGGCTTTGTAAAGTTCTTCTTTGTCTAATACTCCATCTCCATTTGTATCACACTCTTTAAATATTTGTCTCACAATTCCTTTCAATTTAACTTTATCATCATGTGTAAATAGATTTTGTTTTAGCACATTATAAAGTTAATCTGGATTAATATTTCCATTTGTATCTGTATCACATAACTCCATGAACACTAAATAGATGATAATAAAAAAAATAATAAATTTTTAAATAATTCATAAATAAAAATATTAAATAAACCTCTTAATTTATCATCTATGCTATTTTCTTTAAACATTTCTAAACCTATAATTAATTCTTTATAATCAACAGTTCCTGAATTATCATCATCGAAAATACTTTTTTATAATTCAATAATCATTTAGATTTTTTTTCTTTTTTATATTAATTGATTACTAAAAAAGTTTATCTCCTAGATTTTATTCTGCTCCAAGTCCTACATAACTAAGCAATTCACCAAACTCAGCTCTGTCCATTCCTTCTTTCTTTTATTTTATTTTTTTATTAAATAACCTCTACAAAATGTAAAAATGTAGAAAAATGTATTACTTTATTCTTTGCAAATTTAAGCATCAAAGAATAATTTGAAAATAACTACTTTATAACATCTTATTTGTTTTGTAAGAGCCATTAAATAGTTTTCCATTTCATTTTAAATTTAGATTTAGCAGGAATCTTCTTCTTGAAGTTATCTAAATTGAATCCATAGTCCTTCTTAGCAACATTAAGCATAACTGATATTGAACCCTTTGGAACAGGAAGAGCAGTGGTATTTATTTTGCTTCTATCAGAATATTTAAGTCTATTCTATACTTTCTATTGATAATAAAAAAAGATTAGAAACTATTGTATAAATAAAATAAACAACTTTATCATAAATGAAAGTTTGAATTCTTCCTTTTCTCTCGATTTCAACAGTTTTAGGATTTCTAAATCTATAATCTTTTGCATTCAAATAAAAAATTATTTTTTGTTTATTAACTAAGTTAAAACATATTTCAAAATAAAGACTTTACATTGTAGCTCATTATCAGCAGAGCTTTTAACTATTTCATTAAAATCATTATCTTTTTGTTTGTATTTCTGACTCTCTAGTTTAGCTAATGTTTGGGAAGTTAAATTCCTTGTTCCTTCATATAATACATTTGGGTCTCTTTTAAAGCTTTTAGCTGATTGACTAATTCTTTTGTTTGGTAAACCATAATTAGAACCCTAACTTAACTTTAAAGTACTGTTTAATTTATTATCATCAGCTTTTTTTTTAGGGCTCTTTTATCTCTAGTATTCTGCTTAAGCATCTAAAAACATCTATCTTTATTTCATTTAAATTGCTTCATCTAATTATTTTTTTCTTAGATATTGAACAGTTATATTTCTATTCATCAATTTTTATTAATTTTTTGGGAGTATTTCTCCTAATTTGCTCTTTTAAAGCATAGAATTAGTTGCTGCAGGAGGAAGAAATCCATTTTCTATTTATGTATTTGTCCCAAATTACTAGCTTGTTTTGGAAAAATTGGAGATAGTAGACTTTCTCTTTTGAGCAATTCTTTCATTCTATGTAAAAGTATGTTGATTTATAGTTTACGATTAATATGATTCGTTTTAAGATACACTGTTATTATTTTACAAGACTTAAAAGCTATTCTTTTTCATATTTTATCTATAAAATAAATTTCTTTCTGTATCTTATATTTATCTAAAAATTTATTCTAATTCACAGTAACTACGAATTGCAAATACTCGTAGTTTTCAAGTGTATGTATTAATAATAAATTGCTAAATGTTTATATTTATAATATTAGTATTTGGTGGTTAACACAATTATTAATTAATTTCTTTGATTTACTACAAATTTATAATACTAATTCTTAAAATTAATTTTCAAAGACAATCTATCTAAATTCTTTACTTGAATACCAACTATTTATTATACACAAACTAAAACTCCTTTCAAAAAATGATAAATTAATCTATTTAAAATTTACAAAAGAAACTTAATAATTAATAGAATAGAATAAGAATTGTTTTAGTCAACAAAATAAAATTAAAGTTTATTTCAAAAAATAATTTTTTGAATCACTAACTTTAAAATTTCTCTCTAACTTAAAGCACGAATATCATCATTAACAACTTTATTTTTTTTTACAATATTGTTCAGTGTTCTTAAGGATGAAATCTTAAGTTAAAGTATTTGCAGTTTATTTCTAAATTCAAATGAATTTTAATAAAAAATAACCGAAATAGAAATCAAATTAAATTAAATTTATTTAATATTTTTGTAACTTAAATTCACATAAAAAGCATAATATGAAGGAAAACTTGACTTAAAAATTTGATATATTAATTTAATGATAGATGACATAAGGAAGGAATAAATATAATATACAAAGATTATATTAGTTTTTAAGTTTATTGATTAAATATTACAAGGAGATGAGATGAAATAATATTAAAGAGATATCAATCAATCATTTATAGAAATTTGAAATTTATGAAATTTCCATTTCCAATTTTATAAATTACTCAAATCTTTTTTCATAATGCTCTTTACTAAGGAGACCTTCTACTTTTTCAAATTATGCTTAATCAGCAAGATTAATTTCTGCAAACCATTAATCTTCATCTTCAACATCAAGACAAAGAATGGTGGGAGTTGTCATCCAGTGTTTATTGTACTTTTAAAGTATTTTATTATAAAATAAAAACCAAACGCTAAAATTAAATAATTTTGAATATAATTTTTGTTCCAGAATTGTAAAAATCTTCTAAATTTCAATGCATATAAATAATTACACCAACTATTTCTGTTTTCACTGGAGTAATTAACTCTGCTGTATAATGCTGTCCAATTACTAATGCAAATGAATCATCAACACTCAATTTAGTTCCTACTGGTTTAATCTATACTTTAGCTATATTACCAATTATTTTTAATCCTAACTTTGTTATTCCTATTCTTCCAACCTAAATTTTATTTTGACATTAATTTATTTTGATATCTTTTGTATATAATAACTACCTTATCCTCATAATCCAAATCTATCCATTCATGAAGCGGTGTGTATTTTCTTATAGCTTTAAAGTTAAAAGAAAAGCTAAAATAAATTGAAGGAAAAGAGAACAAAAAATGTGAAAAATCATGAAAACTCAAATGAATAGTATAAAAGTAGAGGTAAGAAATAATATCAAATATTCAAAAGCAAAAATTACTAACGTTGTAAAAGATATTCTAGGTAAGATGTGTTTTCTTTAATATTAAATTAGAAACATATTTGATATTTTTTGATAACATTTAAAATGATTTTGAACTTTTAAAATATCGCTTGATTGCTTGCTAATAAGTAAGTTAGAGTAAAAAAATATGTTTGAAACAATCTATTATTAAATTATGAATTAATCTAAAGATAATAGGATAATATCTATCTCTTTATTAATAATTCTAAATCATTAAAATATTTGTTTTTGTCATTCAAATTAATTAAAAAAAAAATATTTTTCATTCAATTAAAATTAAAATGTTTAAATTTTTATTTCATATAAAAAAAAAAACAGCAGTAAAAATTTGTATGAAAATGTAATATTTATTTATGATCGATCATTAAGCAAATTATTCAGATTTATTTTGTAATCAGTCATTGATAATTTGACTGATTGACTGACAAGATATGCACATTCGCTATCACTATTCATCCGACGGAATAAAGGTAACCTAGTAAATAGTAAAAATGAAGAACTATCTTTTAAAAAAAGATATTTTAAGAAAAATTACAATATAAGAAAAAGAGATATTTTCAGGTGAGCATTATTTGATGAGGAATGAATCAATCAATCAATCAAGTATTATCTAATAACACAAAGATAATATTGATTGTCATAAATAATAAATAATTTAATAAAAGTAAATAAAAAAGCATTAATTTTATCAAAATAGATCTTTATAATTTATCAAAATTTTTAGAGTAAACATAAAATGGAATAAACTAAAATTGAAGCAGCCCTATCTTTAATTAGAAGATTACCTCCCCAAAAGATCTACAAAAATGCCTAAGCATTGAGCAATTTAATAGAAGATCAAGCTGACGAATTCCTTTCCAAAATCGATTAACCTCTTGGTAATTAACAAATTCAAAAGATATTTTTAGTAAAAATTAGATAAGCTAAATGATGTCAAACCATAAATAAACTAAAATTAAATAAAACAGCTTGATTTTGATTGTTAATAATCATTATTTATTTTTATTAGAAATTGGAATCTGCTCTGTCACTTAAAGGGAATTTATAAAGTGCGAATTCAACAGAGATGGTGATAGCTACAGATCTCCTTACTCTAATTTATACAATCCTCCTCATGAAGATGGTGAAGTTGGAGTTGTTCCTTCAAATGAAAGACGTGAACTTGAAGAAAAAGCTAATGAATTATTTTTAGAATATCAAAAATTGTAAAATTTTAAATTAATTATTAAGCATTAAAGAGCCTGTTTAAACAAAGGCAAAAATTTGAATTCAATTCATTAAGCCTTTTATATAATTAGATATTATCAAGGAGGTTTATCAAATATTTATTTCTTTGACAAAGATGATGGTTAATTTGCATGTGCATATGTTGTTAAGAAAGGTAAAATATGTGACTATTATTTATTGCAATAGAAGTTTTAAAATAAATAGATTATGCAAGATGATTAATTCATTTTATAAAAATAGAAATCGATAAAGTAAATGGCATTTAAAAAGGTACTTGGGACTCCATTAATGTTGTTGATGTTAAAATTGCTGACCCAGTCAAAAAAAGATATGTTTACAAGTGCACAAGTTCAGTTATTTTAGAAATGGAAATTAATGATGTTAGTGGTAAAGAAGCAGATAAAGTTAATATATCAGGAACATTAACCAAATCCGTAAATTATTTAATTACTTATTCTAGTTTGTTTATTCATTATAATTAATATTTTTTGATGTTTCATTTCATAATTAAATTTAAACCTAGCATAAGGTAATTTTGATTTAACTTATTATCTTAATAACCAAAAAAAAAAGAAAGAAGACACCAAAATCTTTGATGGAGCCTTTGATGAATAATCTTTCCACTTGAGAAATATTGGTTAAATTATTGAAGATATGGAAGGAATTTTAAGAAATGATTTAGATAATTTTTACATTGGAAAAACTAAATAAGTAAATAAATTTATTTTCTCAATCAATATTTCTTAATTTCATATTGCTAATTTATAAATGAATATACATTTATTTAACTATTTTAAAGACTATCTTTGAAATGAGAGATCTTCATGGACACTAAGAAATTGAAGCCATTAAAAAGGGTCTTGCTAAAGATTTATTAAATAGATAACCTGTTTGATTGAATTAATGAAAGAAAGTAATAATGAGAAATTAGTTAGCTATTTTGTTAATATTGTTGTTTTGTACTTATTTTATATTTTTTAAACAAATTAATAAAAATATTCATTTGCTCATAATGCAATATAAAAACATTTATTTTGCTATTTTTTATTATTTAACATACTTTAACAATGCCATATGAATTTGTTTTTATTTGACACTTACATTATTCGTTTCAGCTGAATTTATTTATAAAGAAGCAAACAAAATTATTAATCTGATATTTTCTTATTCTTATATTTATCCTTTATATAATTCTCAAATAGTCTATTAAAAATCTTTTGCTTACTTATTTTAGAAAGATAAAAATAATGATTATGAGTAATTTGTTTAATTTTTACTTGAAATATCTCAAAGAATTTAAATCAGGGAAATCAGATAATAATCAAATAATACAATATAAAAGAATATAAAATTGTGTTAGGGATTTATTATACTGTTTTGGTATTTATTGTAATAAGATAGAACAATGATATCAAATAGTGCTGAAATTAGTCTAAGGAAACAAAATCAGAAATAGTTAATTTAATTTAAAAAAATAAAAAATAAAAACTTTTTGCTAAAGAAAAAAAAATGAAAATTGATTGCTTAAATCACAGTGATAATCAATGCATTTTCTTATGTGTTGCCGACTCTTGTACAGGAAAGAACAGATTTTTATGTTCTGAATGTATTACAGAATAAAACTCTACTCATAATCATTGTATGGTATCTCTTTCTTCTTTGAGTAAGATGGAATTGTCAGCTTAATTCAAATTGCTAAGCTTTGCAGATCCTAAAAAATAATTAATTCCAAGCCTTAAAATGCAAAATGTTGATGAAAAAGTTTCTAAGATAATTGGGTTCTATGAAAAGTTGCAAGAATAAATAATTAGTATTATTTAGTCTAGATTAAAGTTAGAGGTTGATGAGTGTACTAACACAGCTTGCACAAGCTCATCTCTTTTGAAAATCTCTAGAATCCAAGAGATAGCTTAAATTGTGTCTATAGCTTAAGAATAAGGAAATTAAGCATAGCTCGATTAGGAATTAAATGGTTTCTTCAAAGATTACCATAAACAATCTGTTAAAATATAGTAATTCCTTAACAATTGTTTTTAATGGGAACAAAAGTTTTCTTATGTCGAAGACAATGAAAGCAAAATCAAAGAGATTATACTCAAGTTTGAGTAGGCTCTCAATAAGTTTTCTCCAAGCTAAATTCAAACAAAAAGTGAACTTGGAATTGAAGTCATTAACAGTGTTTAAAGTGAAGAATTTTTGTTACCTTCTTGCATAAAATATCTCCCTAAAGAGAAATCCTTTTCAAAAATTGAAGGAGTTTTGAGACACTTTATAGGAATAATTGACACACCTATCACTAAAGATCTTCTAAAAACATCCTTTAAAGTTAAAGTGAATAAATGCAGATGGATTGGATTAGGTATTTGTGAAAGAGATCTCATAGTTAAAAGGGAATATTAATGTGATATTAAGTAAATAGATGAAAAAAGTGGTGTATGGTTTAGCTCTTCTAATGGTAATTGCTACTAATCTGAGTCAGAGTACTGGCCATTTGGAAATAGCAATGTTTGCTTTAATGTAGATGATATTGTAGTTATAACTCCTTATGAAAATAAAATAGAGTACTTTGTTGAAGCTAACCCAAACAGAATATACTCATAAAGGTTTAGTTATGATGAAAGTAAAATTTATTGTCCTTGCTTCGTAGTCTACTCTAATGGAGAAGATTAAATTGAATTTATATAGTGAAAATTATCGATATTAATAAACCTTTTGTTTAATTTGTTTTTTAATCAATAAATAACAAAATTTTTTAATTAATGTTTGAGTAATTTTGCTTTGTAAATTATTGTCATTATTATTTTAATTTTTATTTCTAAGTAAAGAAACAATTATTTTTATGAATTTTTTCAATGTGAAATAAAACAAATTTTATCAAAAAAATAATAAAAGATTTACATTACAAGTAAACAATTCAGAAAAAAATCGCAAAATCAATTCAAATAAAATCTTGAATAAAAAAAAGTTTAGAGATAAAAAAATGAATTAGGTAGCCTTTCTTTTAGATTTAATTCCTAGATCAAGTGAGTGAGTATTCACTTTTACAAATTTTGCTACCATCAACTATCAAACAAATTTCTATTTCGATTAAAAAGAAAAATGATAAAAGATTTATGCTGTAAGTAAAGATCTAAAGACAAATATTTTTATATTATAATATCTTGAAAATATTATTTTATATTGATAAATATAATTAAATTAATAACTGTTTTATGCACAATTTTCATTTATTTTTCTTATTTTACCAACATTCAATCTTTTTTGGCTAAAAATATTTAGTGTAAACAAGAAAAACCGAATATTATTTTTAAAACTTTTGTGTTGAAGTAAAAGCTAATTGAATATTTTTTTTGAGTTATGAATTGGAAAGATTTTTTAATAAGAAGGATAGGATAATTTTATTTAGAAGTATATTGCTTTGTTTCACTTATTTTAAGAAAAAATACTATTTATAATAGTATAATTTATGGATATTTTAATACTCTAAACTATTTCTTATTTTTGTGTAGATGAATTTTGAAGATAAATAGGATCTCAGAATATTCTTTTTGTTGTAAACTAAATTTTTATTTAATATAAAAATATAGAAAAGAAAAAATTGTAAACTGCTGTAATTGATGTTTAATTAGAATTTCTTTTATAAAAACTATAAAAATATACTTCTCAATTTATTTTTTCTTTTTCTGAATATCAAATAAATTCTAACCAATTTGATTCAATATTTTGAATTAAATACAAAATGAATTATTTTTTTATAATTTTGGTCAATTTGTAATATGTTTTTCCTTTCAATGATAATACTATTTTTTTGAATTCATACATTTATCTACTTTTATTATGTTGATATAGATTTAATTAATTTTATCCATCTATAAAATCTGATAAGACACTTTATTTAAGGATTAGTTTAATTTCTGAAGTATTTTATCTATTAAATATTTATTATTTTTCTATGCTTTGATTGAGATCTTGAAATAAAATTTATTTATTTGAGGGTAATATAAATTAATAAATCCTAATTAATTGCTTAATTAATAACAAGTAAAACCAATTTATTTTTTTAAAAATGAACAGCTAATGCATTAAACATTAAGGTTATGAGTATTTATTCCTTAATGTCAAATAAATTGATGGATAATCTAGACTTCTATGCGAGATTTGTGTGCAAGAATAATCTGAAACTTATGAACTGAATCTTGTTTCTATAGGAAGCTTGATAAGCAAATCTTTTAACTAACATCAAAAGCTTATTTAATTTGCAGATTAAGGGAATATTTTGCTTCCAAACATTAAATTAGATATCATAAAAAATGATACTCTTGAAAAAATAAATAGCTTTTATGATGAGCTTAAGTCTTCTTTTGAGAAATTTATTGAAGAAAAAAGAGAAGAAACTTTGAAGAATTATAATGGATTAGCTGAGGCTTAGACAAAAATAAAAAATCTTTCTAAATTAGAGGAAATCCAAAATATCTTAAGAAACACTGATTCCTTAGACACATAGAGTTTACTTAGTATTGTGAATGAGTATTTTGATTCTCAAACAAGTAGATAAGAAGAAATTAAACTTTACTTGGAGAGCTGTGTCAATATGTCAAACAAATTAGAAGGATTTTAAACGATTCAATAGAAAGTAAGTGAAATCAAAGAAAAAATAGCAAGTGTATTAAAGATGGAAGATGATCTTTCTAATTTGTCAGAGCTCAGTAAAAAAGAAACTAAGAAAGTAGAAATATTGAAGTAACAAGTTAATAACTAAACCTAATAACTTCAAAAATTGATCAACTTAAATAATGCTTTAAAATCAAAAAAATCCTAAGAAATCACAACTTAGAAATCAGATATTGATCTTTACGCTCTCGATGCTCTCAATAAAGCTAAGAAGCCCAACCATTTCATGCTTAAAATCTCTTAAGCAATCCAAAATAAGAAGTTTTTCATACCTTTAGAAATGAACCAAGAACCAGATAGTTTAATTTTTAGCAGAAGTTAGCCTGGTAAAAATTTGATTGGTATGATAGATGTTCCAATTGATGATGATGTTTTTGGGTTGTCATTTAAGGTTAAGGTCTTGACAGGTTTTGTATCTATTGGTATTTGTGCTAGAGACATTCATGTTAAAAGAAGCTATAGATATGATTTTTAGAATTTCTCTCCATCAAGCGGATATGCAATGGTATCAACTCCAGGTTTCTCTTATTCTTCTTTCAATCCATCTGTCCATAACCAAAATCTAAAGCTAAACTATGGAAAAGGAACTGTTTTAACTGTAACACCATGCGACAACAAAATTGTTTTCTCTCACTAAAATTTTGATTCTAAAGAGTTCCCTTTTTCACCTGATGAGGATATTGTTTACACTCCTTGTTTTATGCTATCTGAAAATTCTTCTATTCAATTTATTGTTGATGAGTGAAAGTCACTCAAACTATTTAAAAAAAAATATTTTATTTTTTACATGTGGATATTTTTAAATACTTGTATGTATCTGTTATTTTTCCAAGTAAAAATTTTTTGGATTAAACTCAAATTGAGAAAAAGACAGATTGGAGTGAATTTCACTTGATATTTGATAACATTCACTTTAAATAAAAATGAGATTATCTATTTACGTATTATTTACCCCAAAAAATAAAAAACTTGCGTTGGGGCCTTTTTTTAAATTATTAGTTTATTAATAGATATACTTCTGTTTGATATTTCTTAATCATTACGAATAATTGTTTAATTCAGATTTATGATTTTAATTAACTTTATTGTTTTGTTTTCTAAATTCAACTTGGTTGAAACATATTTTAAGGGACAACCCAGTTTTTTTCTTCTGAGATCCTAAAAAATTCTTTTATTATTGTTTTCAAAAGGAGTTAATTTATGTGATTTGTTTTTGTTTTTTTTTAAAGAAACTCGTTCATTTATTTAGAGTTGTAAATGCAATATGATTATGATAATATTAACTTTTATTAATCATTTTTTTTTGAATTAGCTAAACTGAAATAGTTGTTCGTTTTTGTTTTTGCATATTTCTCGAATATTTATTTGATTTTGAATACACGCTTTCTAACTAATTTTATTTCGAATTTCTTTCATGTATGCTCAAAAAGTCTTGATATAGATATTTTAGATAGACTTTATTTACCAATAAAGCAAATATTTATTTAAATCTATTGTATAAAAAGAATAATTTTTAGAGATTAAATGAAATAGACACGTCATTTTTAGAGGATTTGATAAGAGTTTGATAAATTTTAAGATCAGTACAAAAAAAGAAAAAAGGAGATTGTTTTTTTTTGAATTCTTTATTTTTCATATATTCCAATAATGTCAAGATGATTTTAGATAGAGTTTATACTGATGTAGAGGATATTGTAGTAGATTATTATTAGTGAATATGCAAATTATATTAAACAATTAATTAGTTTGAGTAAAAAAAAAATAAAATTTATGCCTTAAAATAGGCACTTTTAGCTTAACTTTATTTAACAACTTCATTTCGCTAACCTGTTTTATTTATCGAAATTTATCTATTTATTAACAATGCGCAAAGCTTTTACATAAATGGAGAAAAATGAACCTATAACAATTAAATTATAGACTCATTAAAACTATTTTATAAATAAAGTATGATATCATAAAAAATGCAAACAATGCATAAAATATTTTGAACATGTTTTTATTAACTTTTATGAGAGTAAGTAAACAAAAATTTAGAGAGAGTTAATTTTAGAATTCTATGAATATTAATAAATATGATTTATGAATGCAGAGAAATGTTGGAAAAAATCCCTTAATAATGACTCTGTTTTGTGTGATTATAATGTTTTTTTAATTTTCACTATTTTTCCCTCCTCTAATCAGCTAGCTAACTAAACATTTGATGATTTGAAATTTTTTTTCTTCTTCTCTTATTTTACTACTTATTCATTAGAAGCATATAAATCATTATTTTAATAGTAACTTGTCAAGGGTTTGAAAATTTTTTATTAAAAAAGACTTCCTTGGTATTGTTTGTTTTTTTTGTTTGTTTATTTGTTTGTTTGTCAAACAAGTTCAATAGAGATAAGCAATAAATAATAAAAGATAGACAGAAAAGAGTTGCTTGTTTCAATTAATTTAAAAACAAAAAGTTAAGCAAAAAAAATATAAAGAAATTAATATAAAAAAAAAGGCATAGCGTATAGAGGATTATCAAAATTGAGGATAATTAACCCAGAAAATAATAAGAAACTTTTAATTCTTAGATCTGAATACTATGAGCGAAGCTCTGATATAATACGATATAATCATATTAGGAAACACAAAAACAGGGAAAAAAACATTGAGGGACTTTCTTGCTAATATATCTCCTTAAGAAAGCTTGCAATAAGTATCTAATTTTGCAAATAATAATACTGTGTTTTTTTCTCTACTTGATATCTCTGAAAGCTCAAAGCTGAAGGGATGAGGTTGAGAAATATGATTGAAATAATGATAACCTTGCTTCTTCAATTGATTAATTTATTATTTTCATATAAAAAAGGGAGGAAGCAGTAGAATAAGCATGATGAAAAGAAAGTACTAACTGAATTAAGATGTTACTTTCTCAGTGAGATATTGGGTCAATAGGGGTGATTTCAGAACCTATTCAAATTTCATTAAAACTATTGAAAACGTGAAGGGAGTTGTAGTCTTAGTTGATTTAAGTGGTAAGGCTATTTTCTTTTATAAATTTAAAAGATTTTTCGATTGCCAAGTAGCTGCAAAAATAAAAAAGCATTTTCTAGATTAGATTTGATTCACTTTGACTTAATTTAATTTCCTTTTTTAATTTAAAACAAAGACCGTAAATCTCTTTAAAAAATTGAAAACTACTTTATCAGCTTCCAAAGAAGAAATCTTCCAATTTTCTTAGTCGGCAATAAGTGCGACCTTGATAGGTAAAATTATTAATTTATAGCACTAAATGAATGATCGAACATAAAAAACAACAAACGCTTCACTCTCTCCCCCCCAGGCTTACATCCTTTTTTAAATTTTTCTCAAGTTCAAATATGAATGAGTATGAATGAATGAATTCAGTCGCTTAAAAATCCTGCATGCATTCCACCCGTATTTTTGAAAATAGATTTTTGTACCCACACACACAAACACAAACCCAAACCCACATTTATTTTATCTTAGTCATCCAACAATCCACTTAAGTATTTTACAATTTTCAAGTAAATGAAATAATCAACCCTCAAGTAGATTTTAACATTTTATAAAAATCATGGTTGCTTGAACCATCCTTTAAATTTAATTAAAAGTTAACTCTTTGTTATCAAACAATTCAATTTCATTTTTGCTTTAAAAGCATGAAAATAAAAACTCTTTTTTTTGAGATTTTCTCCTAAGAAGTCTATAATATTTATTTGCTATTTCTTTTTTATCTATTTGACCCTGATCAAGCTAGCTGCTTTTTAGCTAGAAAAAGAAAAAGGTCATTTATTAATTCATAAAATTTTGCATTCTACACTTACTCCCAATATGATTGAATAAAGCAATACAATAAACATCATACATTTTTAAAATCAAATGGGTAAAATACTAAAATAATCTGAAATTTTGAAACTGAATATGCGAGATTCAAATGTTTAATTTAAGGACAATACATCAATTTTGTGTTCTTTGAGCTTATCTCCCCACTCACTAAGCAGAATAAACAAACAAACAAACAACCTTTTTGAATCTGAGCAGAGATTTCCCTTCAATGCAAAAAACAAACAGATTTGGAATGTTTTGAATTCAGCAATCAATCTTCTCTGTTAAGCCAAAAAGTCAAAATCAGCTCAGCTGCGTTAGACGAATGATTCTTATAAGATGAAATTAGAAGAATAGGGAGATAATAGTAATTTGAAGCAAAAAAAAATAAAAAATTGAGATGAACACTAAATAAAAAAATGAATTAGATCTATTACTCTTTTAAAAAATGAATATATTAATATTTTATTACATTTGATTTTTAAAAATATAAAAAATAATAGTATTAAAAGATGATATTAATTTTATGAAATTATTAAAAGCATTTTTTTCAAAAATGTTTTAAATAATTATTGCTTACTAAGAAGGATAATAATTATTACTTACTGAGAGGAAAATGATAATTATTACTTGTTAAAAGGACAGTAATTATTACTTATTAAGAAGGCTAGTGGCTGCTTCAACTCAGCTACTACTTATTAAGAAGGATAATAATTATTACTTATTAAAAAAGGATAGTTATTACTTGTAAGGAAGGATAATAATTATTACTTATTAGGAGAATAGTTATTTAAGTTTGACCTAAATTTTTTTAAGTCAAATATTAATAATTATCATTGTTATTTCTCCTTTAAACTAATAACAAACAAACAAACAATCAATCAATCAACAAAATCAGCAATCTGTCAATCTACCTATCTCACTTTCTTCCAAAGGGGATACTACGTTTACAAAAAAAATTTTTTTTATTATTTCTTTACATCTTTCGGACTCGTCTCCTTACATCAGCCTGCCCACCTAGAAATTCTCAATTTCATCTTTTTGTTTGGCGTAGAGAAATCTTGCCATTCAAAACTAGGGAAAGGCGTAAGGAAAGGCAGAGATCCTTTTTCACCAAAGATAACGAAGAAGACAATAAAAAAATTTACTGTAAACAAACAGCAAAGAGTTAGTTGTAAATAAATAGTAATGAATGAATCAATATAGATAACTTAACAATTAAACAACACTCATGCAGTACTGAGAATCAAAGGTAATTGCAGGAGAGAGCCTCAGATGTGGATATTGCTGAGCGTCCTCTAGCCAAATGAAACTAAATAATAAATATACTGCTATCATCCTTGAAGATATAAGAGAATGAATTGGCTATATTTGGCTACTGGCGATCTTGGGTCCACTCCCCCTACGGTTCTCTCCCTCTCAGCCTCCCAGGGTTCGGTTTTAGGACACGTTAAAGTCACGAAGAAATGAGAATCTCAGCCTAGCTAATCCAAGATGAGGAAAATCGTTAGAGATGCAAAGCTCGTTTTGCAGTGCAAACAAAACAGCCTCCTTTCTCTAACTGTCAAATTCCTTAAATTTTGATTAATGCTACTGATTTTATAGTTTCTTCGTACCGAATCATTCCTGAGCAGTACCCAAGTACTCTTAGGAGGGGGGATGATAGTGATCAACCCATCCATCCATTATTTCTTATATTTAATCAACTCAAGCAATATATAAAGAACTTTATATATCATTAATGACTATAAGATTTTTAAAAAATCAAAACAAGTTTTTCTATCAATGCATAAAAACAAACAAACAAACAAGCATACATACATACATCCATCCATCATACATATTTGAAAGACAATCAAAAGCAAACTTCTTAACTTACAATTGGAGCAAAAAAAACAAACAATTTAAGAAAAAATAAGCAAAAAGCCTACATACATTACAAGCATACAGAGTTAAAAACATAAAAGCTTAAATAAGATCAATCAAAAATAGCAATTAATTCTATGGTATCATTTTGTTTATTCAAAATTGTTTTAATATATAGATAAGTATCATCAAAAGAGATGATGAATTTCGCTTAGCGTTTTAATGCTCAATATTACGAAGTTTCATTACTTACAGGCGAAATGACTGATGAATTATATTAGGGAATTTTACTTAGTACTTTAAAGGAAAATTACACAAAAGGTAGCTGTAATACTTTTGTTAAGAATGTGAGGGAATTATAGTAATAGAAAAAGAGAGCTCTCGCCTACAGATATGCTGTTGAGTAGGTTTATGGAAATATTGTCCGAAAGGATATTCTCAGACAATCTCTTGGCAACGTCATTCCCTAGTAGATTCTTTAAGTAGAGACAGATTAAGAAGGATACAGTCGAGAGGCCTAACTAATCTAGTAGTAGTAGTAAATTTAAGGTGCCCTTTTCGCCGGTAGTAATTATGACTAGTAGAACCAAGGAATCTTCTCTAACTTTCTTGCTAAGAACTCTCTAATGACTGACTTATCCTCATCTGTTATCTAACACATTTGCTTCAATCCTTAGTAGATTGATGCTTTAAACTGATGAACCGATTAATTTTGCCCAAATAAATCATATATAAATAAAAAATCATTAAAAAGAATAGAAATCCTTGAACTATATTAGAAACCATAATTATGCTGAATGAAAAGCACATTATTAAATTCTACCTCAAGATAAAATATCTTATGATGTTCAATATTAAATAGACATAACTAACCAACCAACCATATTATTGATAATAAAACTAATTTACCCTTATTAACAAAAATAATTACTAACTGATAAATGAATGATTCTTTCATTCATGTTCTTCTTTGAAGCTACCTCTTATTTTAAGATTATATATAATACAATTAATTTATTTATTCTATTTTCTATTAACACCATTCGTATTTTATTTTTATGTAGAATTTAATTTATATTCGTATATACTTATAAATATTTCATTAATATATTTATTTTATTTTCTCTTGTTAAATTTATCATACTCGCATTTTCATTACAATTTCAACTTAGTTATTATGTGAAAACTCATATTACTATCACCATTCTTTTAATACAAATATAAGATTTCAATTAAAAAATATTTTTATACACTTAATTTTTTATTTATTTATTTATGCTCTTACTAAAATTTTTAAATAAAAATATTTAATTTATTTTTCTATTTTATGATATTTGTAGAGAGTTAGTAGATTTTATTATGTCGAAAGAAAAATTAACAATAAATTTAAAAATATTTTTCTCATAATAAATGATATGAAGTTTATTATTAACAAAATTGAATAAGAAATACATTTTATCATAAAATTTAAAGCTACTTTGAGTTAATTTTCCTTAAATAAATTATTTTTTTTATTTACATTAAAATATATAGACAATATAAATTAAAACTTTTATTTTTTATTGTATTTTTTTAAAAGAATCTTTTGAAGTATTTTTTTAGCAAATTGATGAATAGGTTAAGTAAAAATTAGAATTCTCAAACTTAAAAAAAATAATAAGTATTGATTTAAAAAATTTTAATAATTTCAACTTTTCATTATTGAAAATATTTTTTATTGATGCTTATGTATTTTTACTAGAAGGCTCTTCAAATGAGATAGGGATTATATTAAGACTAATAATCTTGATATGCTTGTTCTTAAATGAAATATAATCTAATTTACTATTAAAAACCTAAAATATTTTTTGAAATCTGTTGATTGAGAGAAGCATGTTAAGGAGGCCACTATATATAGATTAGCTGCTAAATAGCTAGCATAAAAGAAGTTTTAAGAATGATATCAAACAAATCCTAATATTAGACCTACTAAATACTTTTTGGTGGTAACTTTGACAAATAGAATAGTTTTGAGGAATTATTAAAAATATAAAAGTAATTTTTATTTTTTTTAGCAAATAACTAAAAAAATAATGGCGATTATGATATAAATGTTGATTTTTAAAATAATTTTTGTGAATTTAAAAGTAATTGTTTTAACTTTTTCATATGTATTTAAAAATAGATAAGATAAAATTTAATTAAATAAATATTTAAAAATTTAATTTACTAACATAAATGTACTAAAAAGTAAATTCTTTATGTTAATATTTAAAGTTTTATTTTAAAATGTTAAATTTAATTTAAGCTTCTCTAATTTAATTAATAATTTTAAAAAATAATAGAAAACAAAAACCAAACTTTTTACAAAAACATATTTGAAACTGAATATTTTAAAATTTTATGATTTTTATCTTATAACAAATCCAATAAAATATTTCACTAAGCCTAACTTAAGCAAAAATAAAATTTTTATTTATAAAGAGAGAATATAAATTAAGTTCAATGCCTTTGTCTTGGTTGTATGAAGAAAATTCCTTTAAGGAAAGATTATTACTGATCAATAAATAAGTGAATATATCCAAATATTAGTTAACTAATTTCATAGCTACATACATACCAAGAAAGTGAGCACCTATCCTTAAAAGTTTAAAAAATCAACAGCAACCTTCACTACTGCTTTTTTATTCAGTTACATTTTAGCCAGGTTTAAGACGTCTTCTTTCATTATCTTATTAAGTTTTAATATCACTAATTCTAATGAGGACATCTTAGGCCATGCTTTCAAAAGCTGAATCTATATTGTTTGAATTTTTAGCTGAAGTTTCAATGAACTTGATTTTCAATTAAGAAGCTGTTGTTTGTAAATAAGAAAATGAGGTTAGTAAAATCTTACAAGGCCAGTAAAATTAGTGTCAAAGTTCAACATTGAAAAAAGAAAGTTTACCTAATTGTTGACCTTCCTCAGTTGAAACTGTTCTTTTATCAGAGAGATCACTCTTGTTACCAATAAGTAATTTACATACATTTTCTTGAGCGTATCTATTTTAATAAAATTAATTCAGTTTAATGTTTTAATTTCATTCATGTTTTTTGGTCACTCAAAATTGTTAATTACTCAATTATTTTTGAGTGATATTAATAAAAATAGTTAAGCAAATAAATAAATAAAGAAATTAACAAGCAAAGAGAAAAGTTTACTTTTCGATTTCAGTCATCCAAGTTTTAACATTTTCAAATGAAACTCTATCTGTGACATCATAAACAACAACTATACCATGGGCACCTCTAATTTTAATAAAATATTTTCAGCTTTTTTGATTTAATTTGTAACGCGTAATTCATACCTGTAGTAATTAGTTGTAATAGTTTTGAATCTATCTTAACCAGCAGTATCCCACTAATAAATAAAGAAATAATTTTAAAATGATGAAGACTGAAAGGAGAAATATTTATTACAATTTACAACTTGATTTATTTGCCTTGGAGATTGATTGTTTTAATTTTCTGTTTATTATGAATAATGATGAAATTAAGATTAATAAATTTAAATTATTTTACGAAATCAACACCAATTGTATTATAAAAGTTTTATGTAAAAGTATTTTCAGCATATCTCATGAGCATGCAAGATTTACCAACACCTGAATTTCCAATCAAAACGAGTTTGAAAAGATGATCGCTAATATTTACATGATAGAAAATAAAATTATGATAAGAAAGAGAAATCTTTGATCTAATTTTAACTAAATTAATCTATCTATCAATCTACTGATCTTAAAAATGCTAAAAGAAAGATACAGTAAACAGCTTATTAGCGACAAATTAAATTGCTTGAAATAAATGCTAATGAGCATAGACTAAATGAGAAAATAATTCTTTATTTACTATTCTTAACTTTGTTCCTAATATGGTGTATTATTCATTTATTTTGTTGGGTATATTTACTCTCTTTATTATGTTTTTAAAGCTTTTAAGATCTAATTAGTTAATTAATCAATTTATTTGTTTTTTATAAATTATCAATTCTTCCATCAAACAAATTTACTATTAAACAAACAAAATTTCTTCATTCAATTCACTATTGCATTCAATATATAAAAGAGTTTTGATTGCTTGATTGATTGATTCTATTTTATTAAATTATAAATTTTCTTTACTTTTTGAATGAAGTAAAATCACCACCAACTTAATCAATCGCATCACTCTTCTTTCTGATTGTTATTTTCTTCTGTTTTTCTAAAGTGATAATAACTTTTACATTATATTCTATATTATTTTTAATGTTTATGAAATCGAATAATTCATTTTTTATGCAAACAAAAATTGGTTGGCATTTAATTTTAAGCCAATTTAAATATTATTAAAAAATAAATACTAACACATTCTATTCCATCTTAATTTAATTAATTATTTATTTTTTGCTGCTTATTGATAACCCAATCGTCTCCGATTTAAGATTTTTTCAAATTTATTTTCAGTAGTCATTTTCATCTTAGTATTATTAAAATAAAATTGTATATTCTAAAAAGTTCACATCATGAAATAAATAAATATATTTTTATCTTGTTTATTTTTTATTTCAGTCAAATAACTAATTACATTATTCTAAAAATAATTCAAAAAACAATCACAAAATTAAAATTTTTTTAATCAAATTTAATTAAAATAACTATTTTTTTGTGATTTTTTATCAATTTAATCTATTTTTTAAATTAATTTAAATAAAATAATTTTAGTATTTTTTTATTCCATTAAATTATAATAAATTAATTTAAGACAAATTATCAAGATAATTGATTAGAAATTATTAAAATCTTAGAAAACATTTTTTTTTAAATAAAAAATGGAAGAATAAAATGAAATTTTTTAGAGAAAGTAGGAATAATTTGTCTTTTGTTAATTTTTAATGCAATGGTAAAGCTAAAATATTAATTTAATGTGAGGATAAAAAGTGTATGAATTAATTGAAAATGATTAAATTTTAATAATTGATTTTAGAAAGGACTGACTATATTGATTGTACTGTGTGATTAATTAAATTAGCCAAAAAAATAGAAACAATTATCTAAAAGGAGAGCAAAAATTTATCAAGAATTAAATAAATAAATAATATTTCGTTAAATATTTAATAAACTCAAATCAAAAAGATATAAAAAACAAATACTATTTTAAGCAAACAATTTTAAAGATGAAGTCTATTAGAAAAAAATGGAAATAGGGCAAATTTTAGAAGATCTAAAACGTTTTCTAAAACAAAAATGAAAACATAGATGATTAGGATGAAGAAGAAGTCGAAGAAGATTAATAGTTAAGCTTATTGCAAAGATTGTAGAGCTAATAATCTAAAACTAAAGATATGGCTTTAATCACATTAGCTAACATTAGTCATGGCAGTCCTTAAGACATAATTAGTAATTCTACATTTAGAACAATTTATTTTTAAAATTTAATGTTAATTTGATTAAATTCTACTTGAATAATTAATGAATGTTTTTATTTAATAGATATTTGCATCGAATAACCTATTTTGCTCTAACTCATTACCATTTTGGATGAATAATCACCTTTCACAGTTATACATGATTTGAATGCAATCACTAACTTATTAGGATTAGAATATTACACCAAAGAATCTATGGGTTAATAGCTTAATATTTCCTCTTTCTTGTTAGAAAAAAGCTTATTAGTTAAATTAGAAAAGCTCATAATCACTGTAAAGAATCACTTAGCTTTACAAACCATCTCTCATGATAATAAGCTATAAAGTTTGAAAATTCTACAAACAATTTATGAACTTTTAACTTGTTTGATTGAGAATGTTTAGGAAAGATACCTCAAGTTAGTTACAGAATCACCTCTCTCTTAAGGTAAAATTTATAAACTTTTGATAAAGCTTAATGCAGTCAAAATATGAAAAGACTAATCTGTCCCCCTTGTTAAGCTCTTTATCTATCTAAATTTAGCTTTTTGATAACATAGAGCAATAATCAAAATTATTTATCAGATTTATGTACAGGTGATTGAGCCCACCAATTTTACTTTAAACTGCAAATAAACTCTTTTAAATTCTATGAAATATCTAATTATTATTTTGTTATAAAAAATCTAGTATTTATCAGAACTGCCTTTGAAATCATAAGTTCAATTTAAGACTTTGATCTCTTAGCTATTATCTTGAGTTACATTTAGGTTCTTACTGAAGTTTCTGGCTAAATTTGCATTTTAGTTATTGAAAACCACGAATTAATGGAAGTTTTTGCAAAGATACTTAGAAGCAATAATTTGAATGATTTAAAATTCAAATCTTAAGTAGTAAGCATTCTTTATAATGTACTTACAACTTGCGATGATAGACTTAACGAAGAATTCCAAGTTGTTTTAACAACCATGTGTGATTATATTGTACAAACTATGAGCATTAAAATATTTTAAGAAGTTTCAAATCTCTAATCAATTATGTCTAACAACATTTCAGGACTTCTTTCATAGATTAAAAATGACGAAAATTTAGATGAAAACGAAAACTAACCTGAAGGTAATTTAAATTTACTTCAATTATTTTATGGCAAATCCAATGATTAATTATTCTAATTACAGAAATAGTTTCTAATAAATCAAATCTTTTTAATATAATAACCATTTAAAATAATCAATAAGAGCAAAGTAAATGTAAAAACATTTATTTGAAAATTTATCGAATTAAATTATTCCATGCTAAAAATTAATTTAGAATATAACTAAGAAAATTAAAGGTATAAATAATTCTAAAATAAGCTTAAATAGTATATTTAATTTCTAATTTCAAAGCAAGAATCTAAAAAAATTATCTTGGTTATAGATAAACTAATTTATTTATGAGTTTGTTTCATAAGATAATAAAAATTTGATCAATTTTTAACTGAATAAATTTATGTATTTAGGATATATATAGATCATATTTTTTGCTATTTTTCTAAATTTTAAATTAAAATTTGAGATTTGCATTTTTATTAAATGCATTTTTTAAAAATAATAGAAGTTCAAGATAAGGAACTAGAAGATTAAAAGAGCAAAGAAGCTATTAGAATTTGGTTTAGTACAGCAGAAGCAATTGAAATTGTTATGGGTGTTTTAGTTAATTTATTTGAAAAGGAAAGTGAAGAAGATGTTTTTGAAGATGAAGAAATGAACAGTGACTGTGATGATGAGGTAGAAGAATAAAAAGCAAATAATGGAAATGCTGTAGTCTAAATTAAATAAAATGGCAACGTTGAAAACCAAGTTAAGTAATTTATGATCAGCCAATTATTGAAACCTGTTTTCCTTGAAATGGTTGTTGAAAAAAGTTTAATTGTAAGCAAAGATGTTATCAATTTCTTTGATCAATATGGACAAACTGGACAAAGCATCCTTGCTCAAATTAATACTGTTATCAATTTCAGTTTGAGTATTCTTACCAACTGGATTTATAATTATTATACTTTCCTTAATAATGAATGGAATACTATTGTACTTCCTTAGGTCTGGGAAGATTTAAAACGCAAGTTGACTACCCTTTAAAACACAACTCACTTAAATTAAATTATTGTAGTCAATTTAAAGCTTTTCTTCTAAATCATTAAATAAAATTAGGATCTCTCTGCTTAAATTAATTGCTCTGAAATTTTATCTATTTCCAAAGATATATTCAATGTTGAGTACCAAGAATTGACTTTAGTTTATCTTGATTTAATTGCCTATCGTTTCCATCCTAAGTTTAAGATTTCTTAAGAAGAAAACAGCAATGCTTGCTTAGTTTTAAAAGATTTATTGAGTTCATAAGATCCTATGGTAGCATCTTAAGCTTTGAATACTTTATTTGATGTTTACTCAGAAGAAGACTATGATAATATTTTTGTTTAACATAATATGTTATAAATTCTTATTACTGGTAAAGACATATTTTAATCTAAAATTAATGAATTCAAATAGACTCTTAACAAGAGTGATTATGATTTCATAAAAGAAACATTAGTTAACCTTAAAAGATTTATTAAATATAAACAATAACACATTAAATGATTTGTATTTATCACTATATTCTATATTTTAATTTGGCTCATCTTCATTTTAGTATTTTAATTCCATTAAAGTTCTAATGTTAAAATAAATATTCTTTCTTTTCTTTTTTAAAACATTTAAAGCACAAATTTTTTTAATCTACAAACAAAAATCTCTTCAATCAAAAATGAAAAAGAAATTTAATCCTAATCTTACAAAACATATTTGTAAACTCAATTTTAGACTTCTTAAAAATTAATTTTACTTTAAATAAATACTTTTTTTTCAACAAATTCTTATTTTTATTAATGCTCAAATTAGAATTACTAACTAATTTCTAATCAAATTAATTTAAAATTGAATTTTGAAATTCTAAATAATAAGACTATTAATACTCAAGAAGTGAAGATCAAAGAGTACTCAAATTTCACATTGTTGAATAAACTCCTTTGCTTCTCCATCCACATCCAGAGTAAAATAAAATTCAGAAATCATATTAAAAATACAAAAATGTCATAATCTTTATTTTTAAATTGAGAAAGTACAAATAAAAGCAACATTTTTTAATTTTTTTTGTTAATTCAGCAATAAAATTCAATATCATTAAAAAAAACTTCATTAAAATTTTGATCAAATGAAAATACAAAAAGTAAAATTAGGAGTTATAATAAGAATTATCAAAACAATATTTAGAAAATAGAGACTTTTTCAAGAAGGAACGTTATTTAATTTATTTTAATTTAGGGAAGACTTGATTCTATTAAATATATTTTTCATATCTCCCATTTACTTTTTATATTGATTAGAAAAATTTTCCATTTCTTCAGAGGACATAACTTTTTTTAGCTCTTTATCTCCATCAGGATGTAAGAGGTTTCCTTGATTTTATTACTACTCTAAATCCACTTATTCTAATTAAATAAAAAATGTTAAAATAATAAAAAAATAAAAAATCAAGAAATACTTTTTATCTCCCTCATCATTTTGTTGAATAATTTTTCATAATTTTCATCGTTTTCTTGATTCCTTTAAAAAATAAATAAATACATTAATTCCATATTTTTTCAATTTTATTTACTAGAGTTTCTTTTTAAAATCTTGCTAATGTCTAGGAGACTGTGATTAGTACAGTATTTCAGAATCATTTTTTTTTTAATAGCTTCTATTGGTTTAAGTTATAGGCTAAATAAGATGAGACTATGAATTTTTCTAAATTAAAGAATAATTAGGGTGATAGCATCCAACAGGTGGATTCACTTATTAAGCTAAGTGAATGTTCTTGACACTATAATGCTATCTATTGCTTAATTAATGATTATCAACTTAATTTTTTGAGATATTTTTTTTCATCAAACTAGAATTAACTGAAAGCATATCATTAGTAGATACAGTTTTTTATTTTAGACCATACTACTTAATGCTATTCATCAAAGTAAAACTTTAAAACTGAAGGGGAGAAGAATCTTAATTGATTGACCTATCTACAGTATAGTCAGTGTTATCAGTTTTTAAAACATCAGATATATTATAAGATTTATTATCAAGAATATTTAATCTAACGACAAATTAAGTGTATTTATCCTTGAATGATTCTATTTTTTATCCAGTATTCTTTCTTTTAACAAAAAATGAATTCAAATTTCTACTAAATATAAATGAAACTTTTTATTTATTTTAACTCAAAAAAAAGTATTTTTTTACTTGTTACTGCTGCTCATATTCTATGATTCAGATTCTATACTGCTATTTTCAAATGTTTAACCAGAATAAGGTAGGATAGTATTCTTATTATGAGAAGTAGTCTTTGTTAGTTGTATATTACTTTAATGTTACCTTAACTTATGTTGAATATATCTTTCACTTTAATTTATGCCATTCTAATCCTAGTTATTTTTTAAATTATTTATTATTGTTTAGTTGTTTGTCCATGATATGAATGATTTACTTTTAAAAGATTTCCTAATGAATCTCTTTCTTATAGAAATGGGCTAAAGGAGATATTCTATTGAGAAGATACGCTTTTATTATTTTTTAATTTGATAAATCTTCTGCTTTTTTATTAATTAAAGACATCTCCTGGGACATAATAATTGCTTAGCTTGTTTTAAACTTCAATGTTTGTGTTGCTTAGATTTTAAGAAGAAGAGTTAACAATATGCTTAGTTTATTGATGGCTATTTTAGATAGTAGGAAAGTAAAGTGAGGACTTATTTGTATCAATTGATGTTTCATTTGTATTAATTGCTCTAAAATCATGAGCTTTATTTCTTCCTTTAAGAAGAAACTCCTAAATGAGTCTTTTCTTATTTATGGGCTGTGAAATTTAAGCTGACATGAGAGAGTATATTGCTTTAAAAAGCTATTAATTATTGTTTTACAAACAATCTTTTTTTTAAATTAAAATACAGACTTTTTTTTACTGATTAAGAAGAAATTGTAGAGTTGTTTTAAATTGTAACAAGAAGAGCAGCAATCTACTAATTCAAACCAGAAAATAAAAAAATTTTGTCAAGCAAATAAATAAATAGAATTAATAACAAATTATTAGATTATTTTCTTAATATTTTGAAATGTAATAGGAAATTATTTAGTAATTGCTTATACTTAGTAGAAGATATTACAATTCTTATTTTTTTGTTAAAATAGATAGATACAATAAAATTAATGAAATCTAAATCAATCCTTTAAGACAGTATTAATTAAAAATATTGAGGAATTTTCTCTAGAATTTCTTGAATTTGATATGCAGGTTGGAAATTACCTAATTTTTAGAATAATGACTCACTTTAAAAGTAAAAAAGCGATGAATTTGAACGAAAGAAAATTAATTCAAAGTCGGCAAAAGAAAAAAAAAGTAAATAAAAAGAATAAAAGATATATAATTGTTTAATACATATTTAAAGTATCTTTTCTCTTCATTTTATTTATCATAAATAGATATAAATAAATAACTAATTAATTAAAAGGGTAAAGCATAATAGCAGTAGCAGCTGTAGTAGGAACGTAGGTGGTGAATGCTCTCTTTATCTATTAAATAATAAAGCAAGCAAGCAAGCATGAGAAACAAACTGAATGAATATAAAGTTCTATTTTAATATAAATAAGTAGAGAATAGAAGTATTGTCAAATATTTACATGCTTTAACTATACCAATGTAAGACTTCAATCAATCTTGACAAAGTAATAAAAAGAAAATATCAATTTCATAAAAAATTAAAACAAAATATAAATAAAAAACGAAATAAATTAATCTCAGAACTAAAAAACAATGAACAAAAATATCTTAGCCTTTGTCAAGGTAAATACTTCAAAGCACCTAGCTTATTTTTCTAAACTTAATGGCAGCAGTAACGATTGCTAATTCATAGAATCTATTCTATTTTTGAAATTGAAAATAGATTAAAACGCACATCCACTATCAAAATAATTTATGATCAGAGTTAGCATTAAATAATGCTAAATTTTTGTAGGTAGATACATAGAATAAAATAGATTAATTGCTGTGCCATTAAGTTGGATATAAATATTTTTAAAGAAATGACAATCAATTCAACATTTTTAATTAAAATAGAAGCTTAGCCCTTTGAACAAATCTCTTGCTTTCTCCAATAAGTTCCACTTTTCCAGAACTTTAACTGTCAGAGATGCCATCAACTCTGCTTTAGACGAAGAACTTGCCAGAGATGAAAAAGTTTTTATCATCGGTAATTATACTTTATTAAGCTCTTATAAAATGATTCCGAAAATATAGATAATCAGATTTTAATTTTATCATTTATTTTAACAGAATTTGTATTAATTCATCCTTTTCTATTTTAATTCTTAGGTGAAGAAGTTGCCAATTATCAAGGTGCCTACAAGATTACAAAGGGTTTAGTCCAAAAGCATGGACCTAACAGAGTCGTTGACACTCCTATTTCTGAAATGGGTATTAAATTAATTACAGCAATTAGATGAATGAAGAAAAATAAAATTAAGTTTTTAAAAAGTTAAAGAGATTTTTGAATGAAAATAATTTTAAAGTTAGTGTTTATTAAATGTGAACATTCATTTTAAAATTAAAAACATTCAAAAAAAAGCATAAAAAATGATTATAGCTACAAATAACATTCAGTAAATTGAGATCAAAAATATATTTTTATTCATAAACTAATTCAGGTTTCACTGGTATCGGTGTTGGTGCTGCCATGTATGGTTTAAAGCCCGTTGTTGAATTTATGACTATGAATTTTGCTATGCAAGCTATCGATTAAATTATTAATGGTGCTGCTAAGCTCAAGTACATGAGTAATGGTGACTTAGAAAACCCTATTGTTTTCAGAGGTTTGAACGGTCCTGCTGCTGCCGTTGCCGCCTAGCACTCCCAATGTTTTGCTGCCTGGTAAAATATTTTTTTGAGATTTAAATTGCATAGTAGTTAGTGCCTTAGAATAAAATATTGTACTATTAGTCTATGACTCTGGTTCTACATAATATAATCTGAATATCTTTGAATAAAAACATATTATTTAAAAGAAATTAAATTAATTCTAGACTTGTTAAAAGGTAATTCTAAAACTCATAAAAATTATTGTTCATAAAAAGGTACTCTTCAGTCCCTGGTCTCATCACTATTTGCCCCTATGATGTTGAAGATGCTAGAGGTTTACTCAAGGTAATTAATTAATTTTATTTGATATTTTGACTTTAGGAATAATACAAGAAAATTCTAATTGATAGATAGATAGATATGTTTTCGATTCTAAATGGATATTAACTAATTATATGTAATAGGCTGCCATCAGAGATCCCAACCCCGTTTGTTTCTTGGAAAATGAAATTATGTACAATGTTTAATTCACCGTTGATGATTCCGTCATGGATAAGGATTTCGTTCTTCCTATCGGCAAGGCAAAAATCATGAGAGAAGGTAAAAGATAATGCGAAATATTAATAAATGCTATTAAAATATTGACAAATTAAGATTGTTTTGATCAAGATAATATGAATTTTTTTTGTTTAGAAATTACATGCTTTGATAGAGAAATTTTCTAAATTTGCATTTAATTAATTTCCCAATTCAAGAATAATGCGAAATATTTCATTTGCTCGTTATCTTCTAATAAACATTAATTTTATAATCAATTATTCTTTTTAATTTAATTTCAGGTACTGACGTCACTATTGTCTCCTACTCCAAGCCAGTTAAGTTCTGTTTGGAAGCTGCTGAAATTCTTGCCAAAGAAGGTATCTCATGCGAGGTAATAATCTTCACTTCTCTTTTTTCTCTTTTTAAGATTTGATTTTATTTAATTTATTTAATCTATTACAAAAATAAACATCTTTATTAAAAATCATCTAGGTTATTAACTTACGTACCATCAGACCCTTGGATAGATAGGCTGTTGTTAACTCTGTTAAAAAGACCCATAGATTAGTAACTGTTGAAGAAGGATGGCCATAATGTGGTGTCGGTTCTGAAATCTGTGCTTTGATGATGGAAAGTTCAGCTTTTGACTTCTTAGATGCCCCTGTTGAACGTATTGCTGGTTTGGATATCCCTCTTGCCTATGCCCCCAATCTTGAAGCTATGTCTTTACCTAACACTTAAAACGTTGTTAACGCTGTCAGAAAAACTCTCAAGGGACACAAATGATGGATGGATGGATGTAAGAGCATGATATACAACATAAAAGAAATATTTTATTGAGAAAAACGAAAGAGACCAATTTTTTCTCATTTTTGTATATTAAAAATTTCACAAATAAAACTATTTATTACTAGTACAATCATTTTATATATTTTTAATGTATTTTTGCTTTTTTACCTAGCCATCACTTTTAATTTTTACTTCTTTCTTAAAAAAATCAATAAAGTAATAATTTTGAAATAATTCCCTACCATTTTAATTAGTTAGTTAACTAATTAATTAAAAATGATCAAATATTTTATAATTTAAAATTAAAACCTGACCAATAAATTAAAAATTAAAGTTAAATAATTCTTCCAATTTTAGCATAGAAAAATGAAAAGACTTAAAGCTGTTTAAAGTAATAATTTTGATCAAAAAGCTACATATTCTTATTAATTTCTTAGTTTGTATATGTATGCATATTTGCATACATTTGATAATGACTAATTGATTTTATATCAAATTCTTCTTTGAAAAAATTAAAGGCTAATTTTATCAATTTGATTAAAAAAGATAAATAGAAAGAAGATTTAATTAATAGAAGCGCAAATGAAAAGAGTTACCATGAAATTAAAAACAATACTATAAAAAAGAAATAATTTAATTAAACTTTGTAAAGCGAATAGGATATTTACAAGTAAATCTAATAATAATAAGTTAAATAGCCACACAACAAAAAATGGGTTCATAACACAAATCAGGAAATTTCAAGCAAAAGAATAAAAAATTCAAGGGAGCAAAAACAGCTACTAAAACACATAAAATCGAGGTTAGCATTTTATTGATTTTACAGATTTGTTCTATTTTATCACTATATTTCTGAGCTAATTAACTATGAAGAAACAAATAAATATTCTACAAAAATAGATTTCTACAATACTTCATTTTATAATTCCAAATTTTTATTGAATTTATTATTAATGTATATTATGTTTAACACAATAACAGACTAAGACCAAAAAAATTACAAAGAAGAATACCTCTTTGAATAAGTCAGCTCGTAAGCTCTTTTTAGAATAGTAGAAATTCAATAAATCAGTCAAAAGAGAAGACTAGATTGAAAAATTGATCAACTAAAACAGCGTTTTAGATAATGCTACCAAGGCCGCTTTTATTGAAATGGCTAAGCAATCTAAAGCTCCTAGAATTGTTTATCTCTTACCTCTCAACAATGCAGCCAATACTAAATAACTCAGGTAACATTTTTTGAAGATTTAATTAAATCTACTAAAATCTATAGTTTGGCTTGTTATTTTTAGCACTAATAGCAAAGTAGAAAATTTATGAAAAAAAATTAAAAAAAATATTGTTAAAACATAGATAAGAGATAGAGTAGTATATCAGTAATTAAATATCTAAGCATGAAGATATTGAAATGTTGGATAAAAACGCATCTAATCAAGAAGATGGAAAAATGAGATTCAAATTCCCTTATTACTAATTTTTCGCTCACCCTACTTACTGTATTTATTTCACTTAATAATTTTACCAAATTGTCAATATAAAATGATAACATTTTATCAATAAAGTCCCTGGTTTAATCAAGGAAAACTTCATTATCATTGAAGGTGATAGAGTTTTTGAAAATAATATGGATTTCTGCAAAATTGCTGATATTGTTTGTCCAGTTCTCTCTTGTAAAGATGCTAATTTAGAAAAGCTCAACTTAGATCCTTACAACAATGCCAACGCTTTCGATCAATGGGGTTATAAGGTTCTTTCTGCTCTCAGAATTTAAGGCCTTCCTTCCACTATTTCCGTTCTTTAAGACGTTAACACTATTCCTTAAAGTAAGTAAAAGGAAGTTAAGAAATTATTTTAGAGATATTTTGCATCTGAATTTGAAGATCACTTCATTTCTATCGAAAACGAACAATCCGTCTTCACTTTATTGAGATAATTGCAAGCTAGAACTTTATTACCCTATGATTGGAAAGAATAAAGAGGTTACATGCTTGCTGATGAAGTAACTGTTAATCCTACTAATGGAGTTGTTGAAATTACAGGATTTTTAAGAGGTAATATAAATGCTTTAAGAAATATAAAAAATATTAATGTTCTTCTAAATAATAATTCAAATAGGTCAATGCATAAATGCTAATTAGTTAATTCACATTACAGGTTATGATGACTATGAAATTCAAAAAATAGAAATATTAAAGAATCCCATCAAGATTAAATAAAAAATAAAAAAGAGAGGTAATGGCATGAATGATACCAATATGTCTATGATTAACTTCAATAGCGATATCCTTTTAACTCAAGAAGCAACTGACCCTGATCAAATCAATCCTTTTGCCAAAGACAGTGGTTTAACCAAAAAGAAATCTAAGAAGAAATCTTCAACTGCAAACATTTTAAAGGGAATTGATGAAAATGAAGAAGATATGGAAGACGAAAACTCTGATATAGAAGAAGAAGAAGAAGAAGATAATGAAGAGGAAGAAGAAGAAATTGTTGAAAAAGATAAAAACGATAAAGGTGGTATGGACGATGAAGGTGATATTGATATCGAAGGAGAAGATGAGGAAGATAACATTACTATCAACTCTGATGATGAAAACCAACAAAAATGTGAAGGAGAGTAAATAAATAAACTTAAAGAAATTCTAAATTATTTAATGTTTAATATTAATAGCAAAAAGAAAAAGATTTTAGAATTATAAGAAAGAGGAGAAGATGAATTAGAATTAGAAGATGAAATAGAATATGCAACTTCTATTAATTTGAGAGATAGATATGAGAAATATCAAGGTATGAAGAGTTTCAAAACTTCTGAATGGGATAAGTATGAAAATCTTCCTGATCCTTATGAAAAGGTTTATGTATTTAAAAATTACATCAGAACTAAAAATACTGCTTTCCTTCATGCTGAAGAATAAGCTTTTGCCTACTCTGGTTTCTATATTAAAATATATGTCAAGGGCTTCCCTCTTGATAAGCTTTCAGCTCATCCTAAAGAAAAGGCTTTGGTAAAAAATCAAATTTTTTAAGATAGCAAAATCAATATCTAAAAATATAAATATTTACAAATAGATCTTATCTACCCTTTTAAAGCATGAAAGAAAAATGACTGTCCTCCATGCTAGAGTTAAAAGAAGTTTAGAATATGAAGATAAGACCATTGAATCTAAATAAAACTATATTATCCACATGGGTTTCAGAAGAGCTGTTGTTAACTCAATATTCTCTAAAATTTACAATGTAAAATTTATTATTAATTTTAATGAGATATTAATAGTTAAAATATTCATTTTTATTAAAAGAACAATGAAAAGACAAAGTATGTTAAAAAGGTCAAAGAAGAAAACTAATTTTATATGGCTTCTTTCTATTACTACAATATATATCCTCCTGCTAATTTAATTATGTTTAACGAAAATGGAGATATCTTAAATGCTGATTTCTGTCTATCAGGTTAGGTTATGAAGAGCGACCCCTTATAAGTTATCCTTAAGCGTATTATCTTAACAGGCTATCCTTTCAAGGTAATTAATTAAATATAATTTTGATGTTTTTATTTAAATTTCTTTCACTTTATAAATAGATTCATAAGAGAAAGGCTGTTTGCAGACTTATGTTCTTTAATCCTTTAGATATTAAGTATTTCTAACCTGTAGAACTTAAAACAAAGCTTGGTTTAAGAGGTAAGATTCTCGAGTCTCTTGGTACTCATGGTTTAATGAAATGCTTATTCAGCGGTTTTGTTAAACCCCACGATACTATTTGCATGCATTTATATAAAAGAGTTTTCCCTAAGGCTCCCTTCTGAAAAGACTTAAAATATTTATTTATAAAGCCATTTATTCTATTAAATTAATATTAAAAATAAAAATTGTTATTGTATATTAAATATTCTCATAATTGTTATCCATTTTTTAATTTCAAATAAAATTTTAATAAATAACTCTTTTCTCATTTAATGATCTGGTTTCTTCTTTTAATTTCTTAACCACAAAAGCATTCCAGTTTTGAAACAAAATTTAAAAAAATCTCAAAATCATAATAATCTTATATTTGATATTATTTATATTGATAACAATATTTAATTATAAAAAGATAGTCTAGTTTGGCATTATTAAATTAAAATATGATTTTTGTGGTAGGCAAACAAAAAGAGGCCTCTAATTAAATTGTAAACTAAAAATTTGAATTCTTTTTTTCTAGTTTTTCATTACAAGAAAATTGTAATTAATGATGATAAGTCAATTGAGATTTAAGTATTTTTTTTTATTTCCTTTATTAATTATTGTTAACTTGTAAGAAACAATTTATAATTATAAAAATGTAGATGAGTTAGGTATTTTTCAATTAAATTAATGATTTTGGTAGACAAACAAATACAGACCTCTAATTAAATTATAAACTAAAAGTTTAAGTATTTTTTGTTTCATTTATTATTGTTAATTGGCAAGAAACACTTTAAAATGATAAAAAAGATAAGTGAGTTAGGTATTATTTCATTAAATTAATGATTTTTGTCAAGAAACAACAAATATACACCTCAAGTTAAATTGAAAACTAAAAATTCGTATTCTTTTTTTTCAAGTTTTTTACAACGAGAAAAATATAATCAATATGAACAATTAAATTAATGATTTTTGTGGTGAAAAAACAAATTCAAACCTTGAATTAAATTGCAAACTAATCTTGAAAAAAAAATTGATAACTCTCTTTTATAAAATTTTGATGATTGAAATTTTATTTTTTTAATATAGTATGTGGAACATCATCGCAATATTATTAAATTTATATGAAGTTTTTTTAAACTTAAAATCTATTATTCCAATTTATCTTTTTTTCATTTTTCTTAAAAATTTTCCACGCTTTTTGCCAAATATTATTTGCATAAATAAATAAAAACAAAATCTTTCAAAGTTGTCTTTATTTGTTTGTTTTGAAGGATTTTAAAAAAATTTTATCATTTCAAATTGCTTGAATTTTTTAAAAACAAATTATTTTTGAATTCTATTCTTTATTTTAAAAATTAGAATTACTTGTGAATTTGATTTCTCTTAATTATTCCAAAATTAATAAGTTTAATAGCCTTAATTGCCTTAATTATGAAAAAAATGTCTTATTATTATATTCATTGCTAAAAGCCATTATTTTAATTTTTTTTAAGACCAAAATATTTTTTAAACATATTACAGAAACTAAAAAATAAAAAGCAGTGTCTGAGCAGAATAGCAGAGCGATTAGCTTGACAGTTAATGAGTATGTTATCCTTCCACCACAACAAGCGGCGAGTTTTCCCTGTTCTGTTGCCAGCCTGAGG